>JAYJMB010011889.1:31293-48041 GCA_036873735.1 Pouteria campechiana
ACAATCTAAATATATTCTAAGCCGCTGAGCAATTTATAACTTATTACCCATGTTTACACCCTCTCTTAAGTCCAAGCACAAGACCAAGAAGACAATCACACACCCGGGCTTGAGATGTGGAAATAATTAAAACAGAGGACAAAACAAAAATTAAATAAGCATTGACACCATATTAAATGAGCTAGTTTCACTCCAAAATTACTAGCAAATTTAGAAGTCCCCTCTCCAACACATACAGTCCAAAAATACTCTTTAAGTTTTAAGTAATGTGGGATCTCTTAAATTGCCTAATCATTTTTAGGTGAAACTAGCCTATTTAATAAAGTATCCGAGTCAGACCGGAGCTTGTTTAATTGTCCTCCATTTCCAATATATCCACGTCTTAAGCTTGTCAATGTTTGTTTTATTGGGCCTAAATGTGAGAGAGGGTGTTACAGTGGGTAAAGTCCTAAATAGGTTAGAAGCTAGAAGTGTATTTAAGTTATATATGTATGAGGAAAAAAGCTTCTTAAACTGGTTAGTCGTTTTGGGTAGAATTGACCCTTTTAACAAAACACAAAGTACACTATGTGTCTTGAAATCGAGTTGTGCATATGACAATATAGTGTACATTGGGTTCACACTGAATATGTACACAATTTATCCTTAGAAGGCAATTTAAAAACTTGCTTTCTTTGAGCTATTACACACTCTTTCAAGGGTGGCTGCTTCTAGGCAAACCTCCTTGCTGTCTCCTGCACCCCCACCTCCTTTATCACTGAGCAGTCATTTAGGGGCCTTAGCTGGTGATTTGGGCTGTTTCCCTCTCAACGATGAAGCTTATCCCCCATCGTCTCACTGGCCGACCTTGCCCCCTATTATTTTGGGGAGAACCAGCTAGCTCTGAGTTTGAGTGGCTTGACACAATAAAAGGCTCACGGCAGACTGGCCTCAAAATTACCAATATGACAATGTGAGGCCATAGTCTGTTAAGTACTACCACAACGAAGATGTAATGAATCATTAGGACAGTGGCAGACTAGAAAATGAGGTAACATGTGAGCTCGCCAAGATTTAATTGATATGTCATTTTGGATTGAGCACAGTTTACTGAGGGGAGATACCGAAATGTGTGATTCAAATGACTTGGTCAACCTGGGTAGTTGGTCAATCATAAATGTGCAATGTTTCAATGGAGTTATGACTATATTTAAGATAATGGCTTAGAGTCAAGGTTGCCCAAAATTAAGAGTGTTTTTGTTACTAGTTAGGTGAGAAGACAGTGAATCATGATAAGAATACCTTGAGCTTAGGTAACTCATTAACTTTGGAGGGAAAACTGATTCTCCATCACTGACTGCTACCTCTAGATAAGGCATCATCACTTCTGCTACAGTGTCAGATCTATAGATAGAGATAGAAGACTTTGTAAGATGTCAGTATCATGAAAATGGTAAGACCCACCATGAAGATAGACCAAAGATTCAGCTTCTAGAGAAATCGACTGGAAATTCTAACTTGGTATCGCCCGAATGAAGGAGATAGAAATGAAAGAGTAGCATTTCTAGGGTACTGTGCAGATTTCCTCAAAATGGTTTGTTTACCATTGGTATCTAAGTTGCTGACAAAGCCGGTGACAACTCCAACCGTGAGATCCGCCCTGAGATATGAGTCCAACCCTTATTGTTGGCCAATTTTCAAAATCATTTTAGGGTAGCATGTTGAAATTAAGTAAATCTAAAACTCAAGAAAGCTACAATAAATAATATGCTGACTTTGGTTTGAGGTGCAAAAGATGCAAAAGAAGATTAAGAGAAGGACCATGAAATGATATCAATCATAGAATGAATAAAAATAAAATAGATAATTTTATAAAAAAGAAAAATAATAACATGAAAATGTATATTAATTATGAATAATTAAACGTCATTTTACTATAGAAAAGAAAGAAATAGCCATAGCATATCCCACTTTGTTTTACCATTTTAGCATACTACCTTGAAAAGGTATATAAAAAAAAAAGAAAAAAGGCATGGGAAAACCTTCAGAGTGAGTGGTTTCGATGCTCACTTATCAGTGGGTCCTACAGCTCCGAGAATTAACCAACGCAAGTCACATCCCATAAAAGATCAGCTCTTAAGGTATATGCTGTGAAGATATCCTTTGAAAGGATGGGATGCATATGGTTGCTAAGTTAGGTCCCCATAATTGCCCCAAAATGGAAGCCACCTTTTTACACAAAGTTTCCAGCTGGTTTTGTCTTTCTTAAAGCTAAGGACATCAGGTTGCATGTGTTGGTTCGACATAGATGCATAATGCTGCATATTTTGATGGTGCAATGCTGTATGCATAACATTTGGATTTCTTTGTAAATCCAAATGGCCCATTAAAAAAGTGGACCATGCCTATTTCCTCTACTTCATTGGTTATTTGGTAGACAGTAGTTAAATGCTAATATGTCCAAACAAAACACCTTAAGAGGTTGGTGGCGTTGGGTTTTGGGTGTCGTAATACTCAAGTTGGTAGACAGCTACTGTTAGGGTTGAGAACACAAGTAGAGATTAACTACACAGAGAACACAAAGTGAAAACGTTTGTTTCTTTTTTTCGCTTCAGCTGCAATTTGAAAATGAGTTCGCGGTACAGAGCACTTAATGCCAGCTTTTTGGTAGCCACACCAACAGCAATGATCAAAATTGTTAACTACATGCAGTTAATTTTGGCTTAAACGACACGGACTGACGTTGCCCACCAGCTGGGTCCAATGAAATGTTACAAAGTCACCAAAGACCTTGAGAATCCTCACTTCATGCAAAACGTTCCTCTTTTTACGTGCTTCTTGAGTCGCAAATGATTGAAACAACTTCCCTGGTTCGTTTTCGAGCATGGTAGAGAAGACCTGTTGTGGGCATGATATCCAACCCTTCCCCAGCTAATCGGCGATAGCATTATCTTAATGGAATCATCCATCATGTCACCCACCCAGCACTTGGTAGACCTTATTTTTCGCATCAACTGGAAGGTTTGGATTATAGGCACGCCAGGTGGGCCATTATTTCCACGATTTTTAGTCCAAAAAACACCCGATTTCATAGCTGACCAAAGGCATAAA
The DNA here is from genome assembly GCA_036873735.1 of Pouteria campechiana. NCBI lineage: Eukaryota > Viridiplantae > Streptophyta > Magnoliopsida > Ericales > Sapotaceae > Pouteria > Pouteria campechiana. Next base: position 34,384 of record JAYJMB010011889.1, read on the forward strand.
TGTTGGTTGGTGTTTAGATGAAATTCAATACCCACAGTAGCTAGGCCGACTTCACCGATACCAGCGACAATCTGGTGACTCGAGTTTGGACTAAATGCTTGCTCTGGGATTGCATCCCGAGGGACAAACAAGCAGGCCTAAATCTCTAACTCATGGACTTATATCTGGATTCCACGATAACAAGATCCGTCTATAATCATCATGATTTAAGTTAACAGTATTTTTCCAAAAACGGGTCGTTTCTAATGTCTGGATCAGCAAATACCCTTGATTTTTAGATGTAGTTCACGGCATTTTTGACTTGAGCATCGGGTTGGCATGATTTTCAGGACAGGGCAAAGAAGTCATTCACCTAAGTACAGCGCATATCTGGTGCATGTGTACACGTTTAACCTATATAGATGATCAGCCACATTCATACTTGCAAGAGCCGTCCAATTAGAAATCCGTACTGTTTGTAGAGGCCATCGCATGCCGAAAAGATGTTCTAATTTGATGATGGTGTTTTTTAGCAGGTAAGATTAGCCACCAATCACATAATCAGGTAAAGATCAGATAGTTATGCTTATAATGTTCATATCAGTTGTGAGTTTTAAATGTTATTAGCTAACCTTTTTGTTGATTTATCATCATCTGGGGAGTCGAAATTTCAAAGCAGCTCTCATTAGCCGGTTGGTTACTGTGCTTTCTACCAGCCAAGTTCCCGAGTTACTTGCCGGAGTTGGGTTGTATGTCGAGATAATTTCACCTTACATTCTGCATCTGACTCCAACTGGATGCTTATGTGCATAGAAGAAAAAGTAGAAGTCAGCAGCTGATATCACGCAAATATCATAACCCCAGCCCACAATAGTGTAACACTTGAACAACCCTGAAACTTGTGGACCCGAAAATGCCAACCTATCTGCGCAGAGAAATAGGCGACGTCAAGAGCATCAGGTGGGTCACAAGCACAACAGAGCGGTCTGCTGCTGACAACATCAATAAGAATAAGAACAACAACAATTAACAAGGGTAGACCATTCACCTGTGGCGGCCAAGATATATGAGAGAATGGATGCTTATAAAAAGAACAGAAATCACGATGTTACCTTTGATGCTGCATTGCAAAACTCCCAGAGTCAGATTCAAGAACCGCATGTCTGTTTACGGAACTTACATTTCCCCTGAAAAACAATGTCTTCAATTTCTTCAATCATAGAGTGCAGTAAAAGATGACTGCAATATGTTTACATTCAGTCCTTACGAAATCTCCCCACCAATTTGTGAAAACTCTTCAAATTTGCAACACAATTACTCAACCCCTATACAAAAAGGAAGAAAATCCTCCTTGTTATGCAACCTCTTTTCGAAGAGCATGAAACTAAACATTGGCAGAGTGGCCTTGCTGCAGGAGCCAAAAAAACTAACCCATGCAACAGGGTAAAAACCAGATGATGGTCATATTTTATCAGCTAGATAACAAGCAAGAGAGTCAATTGGCTTTTGGGTATTGAAGTACTCAATTCCCTGAGACCTAACCTTGAGGCGGACCAAGTAATCAGCAGCAATCCATGCAAAGCTCAGCCGCACAGGGAATCCATCCCCATCAGATTCCTTCAAACTCATGGTTTTCTCGACCCACATTGGGTGATAAACTACCTGGTACCATGCAGATGCCTTCTGTTCATAAAGCATGTTTTTCTCCTCATCTGAAAGTTCTTGCTGTATCGATAGGCCTATGTCCTGAAAAATCCGTCGGAATTCTTTGTGAAGGGCAGTATAGGCATGCTTGAGCTTCTCCTTCAGATCTCCAAGCTTACGACTGCTGTGTTTGGGCATGGACCAAATTTGCCCAGTCACCACCTCCTCTTCTGTGCTCACCTTGTAATGTCCCAAAAGTGCATTCAACTGGCCATCATATGAGCACTTGTTACCCCATGCATCCAATAGAAAATCTTTCGATCCTGGGACTTCAAGATCCATGTCATAAGGAATGTCCTCTGGGGAACATGCTGGCTCATTCACTTCAACAGCCTCATTTGAAATGTCTTTAATGTTACGGTAGAGCTTGCCCAACACTTTGTTTGACTTGTATGATTGGGACTCATCTTTGCCCATGAAGTCAGGGTACAATTTGGGCTTGAGTGCCTGTGGCATTGTAACATTTTTGCCAGTTTTTGGGAAGTCAACTGCCATTGCTGCCAGCTCTGCTAGCTTGAGGCAATTCTCATCCATGGCACCATCCTCACTAATATCAGCATGTACTACATGGGCACTGCAAATGCGACCTAGATTCTCGTTCACCATGTTATTGGCAAAGAAAGTAGTAATGTCCTGTCGGATGACCATGAATATAACCAAATGAATGACATTATCATTCATACTATCGGATAACAACAAATGGGGAAAACAAACATCCTCTTGAAACCATACAGATAATAAATGATTTTAGTTGCAAAAGTATCCTGAACAACATTAAAAGATGATATTGCCATACCAAGACTGCAAAATCAGAGGGTAAACAGACAAGCCAGATAAGAAGTGTTGGAAATTACAGGTTGCATTAACATCTTGCTGACTTCTTCAGAAACAAACATAGTAAGGAATTTCGACTTTAAAATTTCTCAGGAACTCTTACTTACCAACTTAGCTACCAACACATGAATTGAACTTTCTTAATTGAAAATGTGCTTTTTCTGGGGAGCTAATTGTGATGATTTCTGGCATCTTGATTGGATTACACTCAAGCATTAAGCAGAGGCTGGTAAAAAGCATTTTCATGAAAAGTTTCTAAGGTGATCTTTCATAGAATAACTACCTTATATATTTATAGGGTTTGAATCATGGAAACAATCCTGTGTACATTGCACCCTCCTGATACCCCCACATGACCAGGAGCCTCATGCATTAGGTATAACCTTATTATTTATGAGCAATATTATTGTGGAACTAGTTCTACCAAGATTTTCTGTGGAACTTTGCCACTTTCACACACAATGATGTTTTGAACAGATCCATACCAACTATCATAATAACATATAAAGTTTTATGATCTTAAAAATCACCTTGATTAGAAACTTAGGAGGGCCAAAACACATGGAAATTCATAAAATCGTCTGAAAACATTGTTTTTGATACTAAGGCCCATAAATGTTTCCAACTGAGATCATTTTTTGTCTTCATAAAATCAATGGTCTTAAGTATGATGGTTGTTTTGGGTTTAATTAAAATATCATAGTGTGAAAACAGTAAAGTTCCACCAGTGGAACTTTTTTCAGACAAGCATTACTCTTTACTTATATCACCTTCATAAGAAAATTGTTTATCTCTAAAGATGCAGCTTGAGCCCATATGTTTCATAAGAGATGTGAACCATGAAAAAGATCTTCACTTTAAACAGCTTTCTATGTAAAATAGCATACATTAGAAGCAGCTGTGCAAATGTTCTAACTTTATTGGACGAATAGATGTATTTTGCTAAGTTCTCTTTTCCCTTTTCTGAAAAGTGTGGAGCAATACATAAAATAGGTGTAGTAATGAGAAGAGTAATCCTGCTCAACTTAGAAGACTAGAAACCACAAGTACCCACTGTTGGTGCAGTTTGAAAGTCAAATCACATATCCTGGGCAAGCTTTACCATACTGATTAAAAAAATCTAATAGCACAACAACAATTCTGGCAATTAAAAATGGTCTGTCAATCTTTGCTTTTTGAGTGCCAGTTCGTAAATGGAGAAATTGGTGTGTTAGTTGTTTGAAGGATAGGTGTCTAATTTTTAATTCTAAAATCTGAGAAGCAATAGAAAATAAAGGCAAAAAAGAAGAAGAAACTAAAAACAAATAAACAAGCAAGTCAACAAAGAAATAAATCCAGTACAAAAAAGTTATGAGCGGAATCAAGGAAGAAACAGGAAAGGCAGTCCTATATAAGAAAGGTCATGTAAATACATTTTACTCAGACTGCTTTTTAGGACACCAGCATATCATGAGGGTAAAGGTGAAAAGTTAAAATGCGTAAGATCAAGCAAATGGAGACTTTAAGATGCCATGCTCTACTCCCTATTGTTGAGATAGGAAGCATTGGTGTCAAATGTGAACCATACTATGAATTTTGTGTTCTCTAATGCTGCGTTAACGATTCGGGAATTAAGAAGCACAAACAGCATCTCTCATAAATATGATGCTGGCCACTAGAAAAACATGCAAAGGGATGCATGGAATGACAACTGGCAAATATGCATATCTTCCACACTGAGGAGAGTCAGATTGGACAATTATCTATCATATGGGGTTTGAGTTCATCAGGTCCAACTGTAATCCATGGAAATTTATCTTTGCTAATTCTTCCAAACACGGAAACTATGTCTGCAAAATGTCACTAATTGTTACTTTTTGTGAATATGGGGTTAACTCCAACCACATGCCCATGATCCACTACACAGACAACTGCAAGGCCCATATGCATGTCATTGTGCAACATTGTAGAAACAAGAGGTAAATAACAATTAGTGTCAATCAGTAGTAGCATCCATATATGTGCATAAATTTGGGATTTTCACCCAAAATGCCATGGTTAATAGTTATGGGATCTTTGGTGCCTAAAATCATGTATTATGTCTCAAGCAAGGTCATCAGAGTCCCTATTGGCAAGAGTAACACACCATTGTAGTATTTCTCAATTCCATGCAGTGGACTCGAAAGATTTTTCATTTATTTTTTTCTTTTTCTTTTTCCTTATCTTTTTTTTCCTTCTTATTTTTCCTTCTGTGTGTGGAGTGGGCAGTTGTCAAATCTCAGCAATTACATTTTAAATCAGTACTTTTTTCCTAGTTACAATTTCCCTATGGTACTAGGGAATGCTAACCATAACAATAATGCCATTAGAATTTTTACACATCACCCGCCACCATTGATATATCTATCTAATTGATAGTAAAGAACCTTAAAGTTGATCCGGTCAATCCAAAATGACAGCGTGCATAAGCACAGGGTTACACCAAGCCTCCATAGACTCAGCTTTCTTTTAATTTGACTGAAACTAGAACCCCTATTACATATTTGAATCGTTTAAGCTAACCATGTTCAATAAAACTAAGGCTAATAATTACATGAAGTTAATGTTAGAAATAGGAGAATGGAATCTGGTATGTAAGAAAGATAATTTGAGAAACCAATGAGAGAAAAAAAATGAAACCTGTCAAATCCATTTAAAAATTTTGAGAAACCAATGGTTTTGTCCCTCAAGGATTCAAGTGTGAACTTTGGCAAGTCTCCATGAGGTGCCTTGTGGGCTGGATAGCTGGCCTGAAGGGACAAAATTATGCAGGCTCTACATGCCAATGAAATTTGGTGGCCTGAAAGTGGATAATACTTTACAATGGGCTGGGTTGGGGCATTACGACTGTCCAAGCATTAAACGTAAGTGGAACTAAATATGGTATTACCTGAATAGTGACTTGGCGTGCCATCTCTTTGACTTTTGCAGGGGAATAATCCATTGGTGACCAGCTTGTCTTGCTTGGAGGTAAAAGATTTTCATCCCAGGTCACAAAGTATAGATCTCCGTCAAGGTCACTTCCGGATGCCTCATTCATGTGTGGCCTATCCCCTTTCTGAGGGAAAACTAAGCAATCCACAAGATGATGCAAGCCAGGTGCATCAACTGCTTCCAGAATGCGAATGTCTCCAGGGTGAAGACAAGGGTTCTTAGCTATGGCCACTAAACCTGTTATTACCCTACGGTTTTTTGACATTGCAGAAAATCTAGAGCCATGCTTTGCAAAGCAATTTTCTAATGAAGGTGTTGACGCTTGTATAAAGCACTGACCCTGTTCTAGTACTCCTAGTTCGTCCAAACATCCCATCAGCCATCTTCCCAAGGGAACAAATATTCTAGCTTTCCTCAGAAGGTCTCCTAGCTGAGCAGACCTTATGCAAGACAGCATCCCTCTCAGGTGAGGCTCAGTTGCTGGTTTGAAACCAGCACTTAGCATCAGTGAAGTAGTATTCCCCTGCTCAGAGCATGATGTAGTGAGCACTTCAAATGCCACATCAGTGCTATCAAGAATCTGATTTAACTTGTACACCATAGCATCCTGCAGTTTTGAGAACACGTCATCAGGAACACCCAATGCTGAAAGCAATGTCACAATCTGTCGGTTCAAGAATGCTGGCTGGAACCTTGGCCATGAGACAACTTCAAGCGTTGTATGTTTGGACACAAATTTGTTCATGCTAGGCCTCAGGGAGAGCCGGAACCCATCATCATCTTCGGGCCAGCAAGCTATGACCCCTTTGCATCCTGCATATCTGATTTGATAGGCGCAAGGGGGGTTAACAGTCATCTGCAACTTTTCTGCCACTTCCATTGCCAGATCAGGGGCTATCTTCCCAATCCCATCAGAGAAATCATATCCATTCCTCTTAATATCAGGAAGTAACGTATTGACCTGCCCAGATGGCACTTCAATTGTCGCATAAGTTGACGAAAAGCATTGTCCCATTCTAGCAGCACATTTTGCAATATTTTTTTTGTCAAAGCGGCCCATCCAGCTTCGAATGGTTTCTGCAGTTACATTCTTGTCATCGGCAAAAAACCAAGCGGCCTGACCCCTCAACTGATTTGATGAGAATGCTAGAAACGAATACTTCCGGCCACAAAGATAAAACCCATCATTCACAATGTTCCTCACCCTTTTATACACAGTGGTGTTCTGCCGGAAAGAATTTGAAGTGATATCCTTCACGATGGGTGAGATATAATAAGACAGAACATTTGAATTCAGTGTTTGCATGCCTTCATCCATGAAAGTAACCCTGAGAAACCTATCAGAAACTTCTTTATATTTTCGAAGAACCCTGTTAGACAGTTCTATTGTTGAAGGGATACAGTAAGCCTTGCAGGGTGTTATGACCAACCTCCGCACTTCAACATTACCATCAGCAATTCTATCACACTTGATAAGCTTAGGGTTCTTTAACAACCACTCCTGGACAAGCTTCAGCCTTCCATAAGCATTGAATACAGGGCTCTTGTACGCATATATGTGCTGCAGTGATGTGATGTTCACTGCAGCAGTCTGGTTTCTCAGCAACCCAAAGAAATCTTCAGATAGCTGATACTGATTGAATAAACCTTTGTGAACCAATGCATTAACCAAGAACAAAATGTCGAAGCTTATGCCTTCCTTGTGCTGAATACAGAAAAAAGTATCCAACAAGGGTGCACCAAATTCTGGCTCATTCCGGACAGTAAGCTGACATTCAGGCAGGAATTCAGAAATCCTCTGTTCCTTCATATATCGGAGGGCCTTCTCTAGCTTACCTCCAAAGCGAGGAGATATTGAGATTTTGTAAGAATTACACCTCCCAATGGCACCACTGGATGTGAAATCTGTTGTCCTGATCCATGGATCCTCATCATCTAACAAATTGAATGGAACAGAGACATGAACGTTGTCATCTGCTGTTCTATAATAAAGCCAAGGTGATGTAGACAGACGTAAGAGAATCACCCATGCTGATCTGTCCCTGAACTCTTTAATTCCAGCAATGTCTCTCACAAGGAATTGCACCTTGAAATCACATTTAATCACTGACTGTTTTTGGGTGGACTTGAATGAGAAAGCGGTCTCCTTAGTAAAAAGGATCTTGCAGGTGCCATCAAAAGGATCAACCACAAAGTCAACGCCAGAATCAGGTCCTTTCCAACCCACCCAGAACTCATTCCAGCTAACCAGGGTACCAATCTCAGCTTGGACATCAGAGAACTTAAAAGGGTCTATAACCCGCCTCCGGTTAATCCGGTAAGAACTCTCGCTCTCACAGTTCACCTTCAAGACATGTCCCCTGAAGAGTAGTTCACAGCGGCCAGCAGCATCGTATGCCTGGCGGGCTGCTCTGGAAGAGGCAAAATGCACAAATGCATGTGGCTTTACTTTTTCATAATCGTCATTCCTTGGGATCTTAGATATGTCAGAGGCATCATAATTAGGGTCTGAACCAGGTGGAGTCCAAGAAGTTTTTAGTCTGCACCTCCAAACCAACCCAATCTCCCTTTCTAAGAAATCCACAAGCTCTTTTGCAGTGACCTGATCATCAAACCCACCAATACTAACCTGCGTGACAACTAACTCCTTGGACTCATTCAGAGTCCCCTCTGACCCCATTTCATTCACCGGAAAATCAACCCTCAGTCTATTCGTTCTTCCCAAAACTCAAATGTGAAGGGGACCTAATGCAAGAAACAAGAAATTACTATAACACAAGCAATTCTTGCATTCCAAGTACAATAAACAATTAACTAAGCAAGCAAATTTAGTTGTACCAATATTATTAAAATTTCACAATACCTGGAGCAACAGAACATACCCCCAGAAAAATCAACAGCAAGCAAAATCTCTTCATTCAAAAAGAAGAACGTCCGTTGTATTGAATGCAAGTTAAACATTGCAACAAAAATTCCATCAAAACACAGGAAAAACATCCATGACCAACAAGAGATATAACCTCATGCACCTTTCACCACCTAGTGAAAATTCTATCTCCAGTCCGTGCTTTAATGTATAGATTAAAGCATTCACGTTGCATCCGTGCATCCAACACCCTAATTTAGGCAAGAACACAACAATCACTTTTGTTGGAAAATGATGATGATACAGTGCCTCAGTGTGTGTGTAAGACATCTAACTCATCCCATGGCAACATATCCACAGCGTAATGGGGCCCTATTTACATTCGATCTGCTTCCTTCCATCTACCCACAAGATCCACAAATGATTTTCAAATTTGGGGCCTCACCCAAATCACTGGCGTCTCTAATGGTTGGAGTGCATTTCATCCGCCCGCCTCCCTGGGGCCCACGGCAACGACAATCACCAAAGCGAAATGACAGCATCTGCCTATCGATAATTCCCCACCCAAAAACCATTTTCACAAGAATCAGGATAAAATGCTACCATTACATTAAAAAAAAAAAAAAAAAGCACAACAAAAGCAGCTTTTTGTGAAATGGACGGTCTAGACGAAGCAGAAAACATGACAAGGATCAGTTAATGGTCCGAAAAAAAGCCTAAGAGGAAGAGGGAATGCAATTGGAATATAGATAAGAGGGGAAATGAGCGGAGAATGAAACCGAGTTACCTGACGCGGTGGAGGAGGAATTCAGAAAGGGAGAGAAATTAGATTTTGTCACTCACGCTCTCTCTTCTCTTCCCTGCGCTCTCTGTGGGGCTGGACTGGAAGCATTTTAACGCGGGAAGTCAGGCGGTTGCTTTGTGCGTACGGTACAAATGGGGCTAACGTGCGCCAAGGGTGTATGATGTATGGCCGCTCTAGGAATGCCGGCCCAAGCTCCTAATGATTAATGACAATGTCCACTAATGAATCAAAAAAGGTCAAGAAGCCATTTTGATTCTCACTTAGATGCTAGTTATGACATAAAATTTTCAATTTTTTTAATTTTAACTGTTTTATTTGGTTTGCAACTTTTATTTTCAACTCAATTTTTTTTTCAAATCAAAATAATTTTCAATAAAATGTGACTTATTTCTAAAGTAGATCCTGTTTTCTTGTTTTTAAAGTTCCTTTTCATCTCCCAATTTATGTTTTTTTTTTTTTCAATATAGGATTTATGCCCTTGCCATTTCTAGTCTTAAGGCTGTGCAAGGGGTTCTACTTAAATTTTTGAATTAGTAACCCAAATGTCTAAATTGCTTGAAATTTTTAAAACATCATTAATTTTTATTTATATATTGATGAAAAATATTTCATTCAAATGAATTATAAATATCATAAGATGCAATTTTTAGCAAGCCTATCAAATTTGAAAAAAAAATTATTGGATTATTGTGACCATTATAAAGGGCATTACTTGGACCGTTGTAAGACTTGTTTCAAATTTTCTTGTGAGTTATAAAGCAATTTTAAGTTATGGAAATATATAACCTTTCTAAGAAAAATATTAAGCTTGTGAACATCTCATCCTTCCTGGTCATCAACACATTGGTATATTTTGTTTTAAGGCTAACTACACTTTATTTGTTATAATCCAGCATAGTTAGGGAAAAGAATGTGTTAAGACAAGCATCATCCAACTAGGGTTTTTTTATATATATAAAAAAGAGAAAGGAATGGAAATTTTTCTCTCAACTTTAATTAACACAATATTTACCCATTCTAATAATTTTACATTTTCCTCATTATTTAAATTTTTAAACATTACTCTTTTTTATCCAAAAAAATGTATATATTTTATGTTTATTAATTTTATTTTTAATTATTATTGCATTTCTTCGAGATATGAAGCCTAGCCTAGAAGTCAACTGTTAAAGTCTATTATGGTCTAATAATAAAAATTTAAGTTATCCATTTAATGCTCAAAAATTCATTTAGCATATGCTTAGTCTAAGTCATTTTAGATTTTGATGGTCCTACCATTATGATCCCTCCCTAAAAGTTAACCTCTACACTCTAACTTTGAATTAAGGTACAGCTTTTGTAAGTAAGATCAAGTTTGAGAGCTGCCTCATTGCCATGCACGTGTGTTTGGCGCATTTGAATTTAGAGTATTTGAAATAATCATACTTTTCCAATTATTTTTCTTCATATATACACCTTTCTAATACACCCTATATTTTATTTCGATGCATTAACAATATAAGTGTATTAGCAATTTAATCTTCTCTATACAGCTTTTAAAACTAATGTAACATCTTAACTAGCATAATAACTTTACTTCTGTATTATCATATTTATTTTAAATTATTTTTTATTACTTTTCCACTAAAAACCCTAAATTACTAATGTTATCCAACCCTCCTGATCCACTTTATAAGACCCTGTCCAAACATAGGCTTAGCATTTAACAAGCTTGCTAGTAGCAGTAGGAGTGATGGCTGAAGTGTATGTGTGTGACATATAAATCAGGGTGGACTGGTAACACAGCATAATTTCTTATTATCACATTGAATTCAATCGAAGTAAAGTAGATTCCATGACAAACATGACTGGCTTTTAAGCATATGGACAAATCAGCTATCCGACGAACTTTTTGCTTGCTTGGCCACCAAGCAACCATGCGCTCCATGGAAATTCATCTGGCTGCAGCGGGACAAGGCTATGTTTGTTTTGTACTAGCCACTTCTTCTTTTGATGAGACATTACGTCTATTTTAAATAATTTTATTTTTGTAATTATTTATAATTTCAATTATCACTTTTTATCTTTGTATAAAAAATGTGCTATATTTTTATTCATTTTTGAGGAAAAAGATATAAAAAATAAAAAATAAAAAAGGTGTAGCAAGATAGAAGATAATATCAGTAATTTCAATACATTACTCATATCTTCAGTTATTTATTTAAAATTTTCATTAAAAAGACTATTATAATGAGGTCATTTCCTATTTTGCGTGGGGACCATAGCATAGGGTGCCTAATCATTCAAACAAAAGAGGACCCAGAGAATTGTTGGATCCATCATTTCCTAGGATTTGCTTGGTTATGACTTTTAATTCTGGCTGCCAATTGCTGCATAAAAAGGGGACAGGTGTAGAAAATAAAGCCATAGTAATTGAGCCTAGATGGCCCTGCAGTGTTACTGTATGGATGTCTCGCATCAAGGCCTATGAAATGTATTCTTGACTCAAAATACAATAGATCGAATTCGATTGAGGATTAGGTGTAATTGGTTATAGCGGGTTATGAAAGTGGAGCCCACAGTTCATATACTTAGAATATAATTAAATTATAATTAGAATATAATTTACTAAATTTTATTAAATAAAAGTAATTCAAATTGTCAAGGCAAACCCGGCCCAAATTTACAGGGCTAGGGTTAGGTGTAGGTTGAATTTTTAAGAAATAGGATTGGGGTTCGCTTGAACTAAACCAGTGCAACCCGGCCTGATTTATACCCAAAATTGACGCCCCGCCAAATCCTCTGTCAATTTGTAGCTACACACCATCAAAGCAAACAAAAGAATCGTTACCAATTGGTAAATTCTTTAGTGCAACTGGTTTCACTGTAAAATCCTTTAGTTTTCAAGTAACATAATATTTTAATAAGATCTAAGCCATTCGTTATATTCATCTTGACATATATTTTGTAAATCTTTAAAATAACCCTAATTGAATACTTAAATGAGCCACAATACATGCATAACATAAGATTTCTTAAATATATTTTTTGGACACTGGGGCCTACATATGTTCTTTCAATGAACTTGATTTTTTATATCTTGACTATATAAGCAGTAACAAATATAATGTTTGAATTGGATTTGATCAAAACATCACATTGCATCAGGACTTCAAGGGATATATTTAGCCTAAGATTTACCCTATTAACAGACAGTAGAAAGTGCCGTGATTGATTTGTTTTGGACTTTCATGGTCCAGCTATGTCCATAAGGTTGGCATCATCTTTTATGGTTGGCCCCAGCAGCCTCATTTTGGTGAGCAAATATGTAAAGAATCATTTTTTTAAGTGGTTGGTGTAAGTGTCGCTCATTTGGATGTGATGAGAAGTTCAACAAAATCTGCTCAACGCCGAAAGTGCTTGATCATTTGAGTGGATGTCATGTGATTCTGACCTTCTTTGATCATTCACATGGCACATTTGTACCGCAGTGGAAACTGCCCAATTTGCTAGTTCTTGTTAATGGGAAAAACCCAAATTTTGCAATGGGAAGCCATATGATTTTCCACTTTGAATTTGGACCACTTTCTCTTTCTAGGGCCAAATTTTTCACACTTGTTTTTCACTTTTTAACTACAATGCTTATAGCCAGCGAATGCATGATTGGGGTTGCTTGAGCATTGTGATGACCGACCCATATCCCATTCAAATGTAACACCTTTGGTGTTAAATTTTGATAATTATATTTTGATTAATAAAAAAATTTAGTTTGAAAGGACTTAATGTAAGTATAAGTATGATAGTGTAAATTGCAAGTGGATGCAATTGAAATTTTGATTTAATTTCTAATTATTTGAGGGTGTAAAATATAAAAATTATACTATTATTATGTGAAAAAATAAAAATATTAAAAGAGGAAAGAAAAATGTCTACAAATATGAAAAAAAGGTCAAAAATGGGGCAGCAAGTTCCATACTGCGGCCTGGAAAAGGATGTCGCGGTGTTGGACTAAGAGAGAGGTAGTGGCATGGGTAGATTTTTTCACACCACGGCATGGATTTGATGTCGCGGTGTGGGTCGACATTAAATGCTAGACAGCCAACTTTTTTGGCTTTTTTTTTGTCCAGGTTTCTTTAGTCCATTCTGTTTTCCCTCCTTTCATGCCTTAACTCTATTTAGCCCCATTTCTATCCATTCTAGTTAGAAAATCATCTTGCCTAGCTAGATAAACTTGTGATTTTTCGTTTAAATCGAATTTTCACCCGTTCAAACTATAGAAAATGAAAAAAAATGGAAGAAACATCAAATTTTCACAAAATGGAAGGTGCAGCATGGAGTTAGGAGCTTGATCTTTAGTTTGAGGAGGACGACTATACTTCTAAGCAGAGGTAAGTTCAATTTCTCGACCGAATATCATATTTTGGATTTTTAGGATTTTGAAAAATAGTGGATGTTAGAGAAATCTAACACAGATACCTAATTCGTCGGGCTACGCTTTACCACGTAGGATCTCTATTCAAAAGGGACTTCTATTTCTTA
>JAYJMB010011900.1:0-48039 GCA_036873735.1 Pouteria campechiana
TATATTTAGGAATCAAATAGGTGCAAAAGATGAAGTATTAGGAGAATAAAATATGACATTTTGCATTCTCATCAGTGATTTAGCATAAGAAATCATGAATTATGCTAAGCTAGGGTTTCCATGCATAGTAAAATTTGGGCATTTCATAATTTTTGTTGAATTAAATATGGGGTAAATGATTAATGGCATGATTATCATGTTTTAGAACATGTATGGAATAATTTGAACTAGTGAAATCAACTTATGATTGTGCCCTAGTTTGAGGTTAATGAGGATTCTTGTGAATGGGCTATGTAAGGCACGAATAGATTGCATTTAGAGTATAATTGAGTTATTTTTAAGTTGTTTAGATGTCGATCATGTAAGATATTAGACAAATATGGAAACATGAAGACTTCTGATGATAATTATGGAGAAACCCTCATTTAACTAGTGTTTATCATACATTTGATAATTATAGCCTAAGATTGGCTATGAATGAAGTATTCAATACATGATTATGAATGGAATTTTGCTTTGTATAGGATGGTCTGAGAAGGATGAAAAGACATAGAACTTGATGAATGGTTTGGAGCTAGAGGGCTGATGTAAGTAGGCATTTGTGTTCATTGCATAATTAGGGATAATGTTTATCCCTTTATTTGAAATATCGGGCATGTATGTTTTGATTAGGGATAGTGGATATCCTGTACTTGTTTAAGATTGATGTTGTGTAGTTGATAAGAAAAATGGGTATCCCATGGGATGATTAATTGATGTTTGGTCCAACCTTGAATATCTAATATGAAGAATAGAAAGTATTCATTTGTTGTATATTTAATTTGAAGTTTGATGCAATATAAGATTGATTGGTTAGATAAGGATAAAATGGATTTCCTTGTTTGGGATGAATTGATGAACATATGTTAACATCAGTTGTTTGATGTGAAATGTGCTCATTGTGAATTAATTATTGTTGACATCCTTTACTTATTGAGTTACTCCGATTCACACCTTCTTATTTTATATTTTTAGTTGACAGGTCAAGCAATGAAGCCTAAGAGGATAATATTTATTTTATTTGTTGAATTTGTATTTAGAAATTTCCTATATTCTGTTTGAAATAAATTTAAGTACGAATGTATGTATTTGTAGAATTGTAATCGAGTATTCTTATATGGTGGAAATAAGTCATAATGGCATGTCATTAAAATGTATTTATGGTTTCGCACAAAAGGATATAATTTCCCCTTAGATGCGTTGTCATTATGATTCAATGAGATCTAGGGCTATGGGTATGTGATTGGATATGTTTTATAATGTATACTAGTGTTTTGTTTGATTTAATGAATAATTGTACAAGTGAGCCCCTAAAATTCCAAGGGAAACGTGATCCATTTTTTGTAGAAACTAGTCAAGTTCCAAAATGGAACTTGAGTACCCCACCCTAAAAGTAGAGAAATCGATGTAAAAAATAGTGCAAAAGGTAAGTCGTGCTTGGGAAGCCGGGGTATGACAGAATAGTATCAGAGTCTAGGACTTATCTGTGTGATAAGTCCTGGGCAATAAGTAATAAAGTATTACTACTCTGTGTGATAGCGCTAAATTCTCATGATGGCAATAAGGTATTAGAAATAAAAAATGACATGCCATAGGAACTTGTAAATA
Organism: Pouteria campechiana; assembly: GCA_036873735.1. Lineage (NCBI taxonomy): Eukaryota > Viridiplantae > Streptophyta > Magnoliopsida > Ericales > Sapotaceae > Pouteria > Pouteria campechiana. The sequence continues at coordinate 1,648 of JAYJMB010011900.1, forward strand.
CATTGAGTTATAGAATAATTTGAAGGCATGAGTAAGGAATAAAGGATAGGTAAATGATAGTGGGTTGATATTATATGACTAATTGATATGACTATGTATGAAGGATATCCATATGGAATGAACATGAATGATAATTGTGAATTAATAATTATGATTTGATGTGATATTGTATAGTGGATATGATTTGAAATGAAAGTGACAGTGCTATGATATCATAATTGTAATTTCAGAATAGTGTATACTTGCTATATTCAAAATAGCATACAGAAGCATGAGGGTGTTTATATGTACACCATATCTGAATGCATAAATGTTATGCTTACATTGTATTTGGAATTAGAAATTATGAAGCTATAAAGTTTCATGAATAAATATTGAAAAATAAATTCACTTTGATTTGTCACTTGATTTATGTTGGAACCCTTGGATTCCTTTGATTAAAATAACTGTATGAACCTTGTTGACTATTTGATTACTTGGATTGTACATGGCATGTTGTGAAGAATGACATGCCTATACATGATTGAATAACTTGCTTGTGAACATGTTGATTTAGATGGTCATGTGTGTCATGATTGTATTGTTTGACATTAAATTCACGTATGATTGAATTAAGTTGTTTTGATTGTTCATCTAATGAAGGGACGTGTGTATTTTTTTCCCTTTGAATGATTGACAAAGCATTTAAATTATAAGTTTAAGTTGTTGGGCTTATATTACTGATAATGTAATTTATTGATAGAAAGTTTTGCATATATGAGATATTGGAATGAAGATTCCTGATATTACCTCGTATTCCATCATACTTACTTTTGAATCTTGCATTATAACACACATGTGGTACAATGAATTTGATGGATGTTTGGTAAGTTAGTGATAATGAATGAGTTAGTGTGTGATGAAACAAAATAATGGTAGTCTAATGGAAGCCATGTATGAAATTTTGAGGCTTGCTTGGTCTATGATTGAGAATTAAAGGCCCGCTTGGATTAGAGGTGTTTTATGAATTCAGGTTTAAAAGTATGATTGGATTTAGATTCTGGTATCATTCATTAAATTGAATTGGGATGCTATTAGAATATTTTTGTATGTATTTAGGTTTGTTTACTTGTTTGAGAATCGGAGATTTGGGCTGCTTGATTGATATATGCTTAGGCTTGGTTATTTAAGTAAGATTTGAATATGTGATTATGTGATTAGTAATTACACATTAACTATTTGACTGAGGCTTAGCTTTGAATGCCTCTTGGAATATGATTGATATGTGTTTGAGGCATGGATGCATGTTTGAGGTACATGCTTAGAGTTGAATGCCTCTTAAAACATGATTGATATGTATTTGAAATTTGGATACCTGCTAGCATATGATCATTATGAATTGAGGTTTGGAAACCTAGCGGGCTGGTTCATTTGATTATTTGGGATTTTGCCCCTCTCCAAGCTTTATTTATTTGATTGATGCCGCCTTTGATGGCAAAGAGGCCTGATCCGCCTATTGTGGGACTCCTTTGCTTATTTAGTAGGTGTAGATGGAGAACTTATAATCCTTGGGTTGCAGTGACGGCAAAATACTAGAGATGACATCATCTGGATTTGGTAAAATTCGTAGCTATGGTTGTAGGGATGGATTGGAGGATCACACGACGTTGTAAGCTAGTTGAGTCCACTTGATAGTGGTTGCCACTTGATTGTAGTTTAGATCACCTTATTCGATAGTGGTTGCCACTTGATTTTGGTTTAGACTGCTTCATTTGCCCATTTGATTGTGGTTGTCACCTGGGTGTGGTTTAGACCACTTTGTTATGACCTCTCGAACATGGTATTGGCTAATGGTAGGTGTAATACATTGGTTATTTGGATACATTTATTTTTGGAAATAATATGATGATATACCTTATGATGACTATATGGATAGAATGGGAGAGCAGAAATAGATAGATATGTTAAGATAAAAGTGATAAAAGAAGAATGGAGAGACTCTTAGTAAGAAATTTTGTTGTTGTAATTGAATATAAAATGTTAAGATGTGATTGTCAGATGTTATATTTGAAAATTTGAGTGTATATGTTGAACTCAATAGTTGTCATTGGTTGTTATAAGAGAATGACATCTTCAATTGTTGAATAACTCTGTTGGGGAGTATTTAGAAGAAAATAATATACATGCTATGATTAGAGTGACTAAGTAAACGCGTTATGCCTGTGTCAAGTCATGATATTAATGACCAATTCGTATGATCAAAAGAATGCAACTTGTGTAGTGTATCATGATGATATGAATTCGCAAGATATGATTTGAGTGCATGATTCAGTTATTTGGCATTGAAAGTTTTGAGGATGAAACGTTTTGTAAGGATAAGAGTCTGTATCACCCTAGGTTTTAATGGATGTTGAAAATGAGGGAGAATTTTCTGCATTTTAGCATAATAAGGAATTGATGTGATAAACAGTGATTTATAAAGAAATTTGATATGAAAAATTGAATTGAATCCTAAGTGGTGATTTTGAGTAAATTTATGCATATGACTCGAATAATTAATGAAGCATATTTATTATGTAAAATGTGACATGTTTCAAGTCTTGAATTGAACTTTAGAGATGATCTTTCAATTTTGAATCATTAAAATGAATGTTTTACAAAAAAGAACTCAATAGGTGAATTTCATCAAATGATGAAAAATTTAATGGAGGATTAACCTTATATGATGGTTGTGATGATTGAAATTTGCTCATGAGAGTATGAGGGGATTTTGGGTTCTTACATTTCATATAATGCATTGTTGTTAGTTATAGAAGGATAGTAAGAAGAAAAAGAAATAAAATGATGAAATTGAGAAAAGGCACAATTATGATCTATATGAATGAACTAATATGATTACCATAAGTATTGTGATGTGTAGGGAATCTTGGTTTAACACTTGGGTGTAATTTGGAATGAAATTGGAATGTTGAGTCATTTATAGCAGAAAATTCAGAGAAATTCGGATAAAAATAACTAAATGAGTAATTTTTGGAAATTGACTTCAAATAAAGTGTTAAATAGCATAAGCATGTTCCCTTTTATGCATATGATATGTGGGAAGTGATTTTGGTGCTATTTAAAGTGTTTTGTGTAAAATGAGGCTATGGGTGATGTTTCTAAGTACAAAATTCTGAATTTTGAGTAGTCCTTTGTAGCAAATAAGTTGTTACTTGAGTTTGGGGTGATATTAATGTTATTAAATGATGAATTAAAATGATTAAATATAATACTAATTAAAATTGTAAAGTGATTTAGGATGCAAATTCAACACCCCATAATTTTGGAGTTAGTTTATGTGTTAAACATTAACATATGATGAATGGAAACTGAACATGATAATGAGGTCACTTGTGCTCCATTTTTGATATATTTACGTACTGATTCAGAAAAATGTTTCAACATGAAAGTTTTATATATTCAAATTATCTGTCCAATAGAACAAAAATCACTCAATTCAGAGTTCATGTAAGTTATGATTCATACATCAAAATTGTTTTATATGTTGAAAAATAAGGAGATGAGTGAGATGGGTCAACCTTATTAAAACGTTTAACATATTTGTGGGCTTAGTTGGGAAAAATGGTTAACATGAAAGTTTTAACCCTTGAAATTATATTTCTAATGCCGTTAAAATCAAGTGATTTGGATATCGTATGAGGGAGATATAATTGAAATACGAAAACTTGTCCTAATAGGTTGTATGGCTAGAGGTGCCATACTGGCCGCGGTTGTATCCAAGGGCATATACCTTGCTATCCATTGGCAGGTGTCATGGCAAGAGGCTTCCATACTAGATGTGGTATTAGGCAGTATAGTAAGCAGTATGCCAAGTGCTTGCCGTATGTCAGTTGTGCAATTTTATAAGTTCGACCCCGCTTTGTTTCAACCAATTCAATCTTGTTTCTCTGCAAACATTTTCCCTAGCCCCATTTGACCTTAATTCTTATCATTTATAGTTGCAAATAAGAGGGGTTAGAGTGATTATCATCCAAGCATGCTAAGGGGAATGGATTTTTAGCATTTGAATGGTGAAAATGAAAGATAATCCAATTATTCAACTAATGGAGTGTACTATTTCGAGTGTTGGGCTTGGATTCTTGTTCATGGATTGAAGCCATGTTTATATTTCAAGGTAAATCATTTTTTCCAACCGAATTTGTTCTTTTTGGTTAGTTAGGGTTTTGTTAATTTTGGAAAATGGTGGATTATTGGAATGAATTGATGTATATGACTATAAATCAATGTGGGAATGGTTAAATACATTGATTATAGTGATTTAGCATAAAAAATAATGAATTATGCTAAGCTAGGGTTTCCATGCATTGAGAAATTTGGGCGTTTCATAATTTTTGTTGAATTAAACATGGGGTAAATGATTAATGTCATGATTATCATATTTTTGAAAATGTATGGAATGATTTGAACAAGTGAAATCAACTTTATGATTGTGCCCTAGTTCGAGGTTAATGAGGATTCTTGTGAATGGACTATGTAAGCCTGAATTGAGTGGATTTAAAGCATAATTAAGTAATTTTTAAGTTGATTAGATTTTGATCATTTAAGATACTAGATAAATATGTGAATATCAAGATTTCTAATGATAATTATGTAGAAACCCTCATTTAACTAGTGATTATCATACATTTGATAATTATAGCCTGAGATTGGCTATAAATAATGTATTGAATACATGATTATAAATGGAATTTTGCTTTGTATAGGATGATCTGAGAAGGAAGAAAAGGCATAAAATTTGAGAAATGGTTTAGAGCCAGAGGGCTGATGTAAGTAGGGATTTGTGTTCATTGCATAATTAGGGATACTTTTTATCCCTTTATTTGATTAATTGATATTTGGTCCAACCTTGAATATCTAATATGAGGAATTTAAAGTATTCAGCTTTTGTATAATTAATTTGAAGTTTGATACAATACGAGATTGATTGGTCAGATGAGGATAACATGGATTTCTTTGTTTGGTAAGAATTAATGAACATATGTTAATATCTGTTGTTTGATATGATATGTACTCATTGTGAATTAATTATTGTTTACATTTATCTACTTACTGAGTTGCCCGGACTCACGCTTTTTTGTTTTACAATTTTGCCTATAGGTTAAGCAATGGAGCCCAAGGAGGATAATATTTATTTTATTCACTGAATTTGTATTTGGAAATTTCCTATATTGTGTTTGTAATAAATTTAAGCATGATGTATGTATTTTTGGAATTATAATCGAGTAATCTTAAATGTGAAAATTTCCTATATTCCCCTTAGATGTGTTACCATCATAATTCAATGAAATCTAGGGTTATGGGTACGTGGTTGGATATATTTTAGAATGTATATTAGTGTTTTATTTGATTTAATGAATAATTATATAGGTTAACCATTAATATTCCAAGGGAAGAGTTATCCATTTTTTTGTAGAAATTAGTCAAGTTTTAAAATTGAACTCGAGCACCCCATCATAAAAGTGAAGTAATCGAAGTGAAAAACATTGCAAAATGGTAAGTCGCGCCTTGAAAAGTAGGGCATGATAGAATGGTATCAGAGCGTGAGCGTAGGACTTATCTGTGTGATAAGTCCCCGACACTAAGTAATAAAGTATTGCTACTCTATGTGATAGTACTAAATTCTTATGATGGCAATAGGGTATTAGAAATAGGAAATGATATGCCATAGGAGCTTGTAAGAACACTGAGTTACAGAATAATTTGAAGGCGTGAGTAAAGAAATAAAGGGCAGGTAAATGATAGTGGGTTGATATTATATGACTAATTGATATGACTATGTATTAAGGATATCCATATGGAATGAATATGAATGATAATTATGAATTAATAATTGTGATTTGATATGATATTGTATAGTGGATAAGATTTGAAATGGAAGTGACAATGCCATGATATCACAATTGTAATTTTAGAATAGTGGATACTTGTTACATTCAGAATAGCATAGGGAAGCATGAGGGTATCTATATGTACACCATATCTGAATGTATAAATGTTATGTTTAAGATGTATTTGGAATTGGAAATGATGAAAATGTAAAGTTTCATGAATAAACATTGGAAACTAAATTCACTTTGATTTGTTGATTGATTTATGACGGAACCCTTGGATTTCTTTGATTAAAATAATTGTATGAACCTTGTTGACTATTTGATTACTTGGATTGTACATGGCATGTTGTGAAGAATGATATTCTTATACATAATCGAATAACTTACTTGTGAACATATTGATTTAGATGGTCATGTGTGTCATGATTGTACTGTCGGACACTGAATTTTTGTATGATTGAATTAAGTTATTTTGATTGTTCATCTGATTAAGGGATGTGTGTATTTTTCTCTTGCAAATGATTGACAATGTATTTATGTTATAAGTTTGAGTTGTTCAATTTATATAACTGAAAATGTAATTAATTGATAGAAAGTTTTTCATATATGAGATATTGGAATGATGAGTGCTAATATTACCTTGTATCCCATCATAATTATGATTGAATTTTGTATAATAAAATGCATGTAGTATGATGAATTTAAGGGATGTTTGGCAGGTTAGTGATGATGTATGAGTTAGTATATGATGAAACAAAATAATGGTAGTCTAATGGAAGCCATGTATGAAATTTTAATTGAGTCTTGATACAGTTTTTAAGGCTTGCTTGGACTATGATTGAGAATTAAAGGTAGACTTGGATTAGAGGTGTTTTATGAATTCAAGTTTAAAAGTATGATTGGATTTAAATATCGATAATCATTTATTGAATTGAATTGGGATGCTATTAGAATATTTTTGTATGTATTTGGGTTTGGTTACTTATTTCAGAATTGGAGATTTGGGTTGGTTGATTTATGTTTGCTTAGGCTTGGTTATTTAAGTGAGATTGGAATATGTGATTATGCGAATAGTAATTACACATTAGCTATTTGACTGAGGCTTGGCTTTTATTGCCTCTTGGAATATGATTGATATGTATTTGAAATTTCAATGCTTGCCAGCATATGATCATTATGTATTGAGGTTTGGATACTTGGCGGATTGATTCATTTGGTTATTTGGGATTCCGCCCCTCTCCGGACTTTATTTGTTTGATTGATGCCGCCTTTGATGGCGAAGAGGCCTGATCTGCCTATTATGAAATCTACTTAGTCTCTCATACCAAGCTCTAGGAGCCTGCTTCAATCCATAGAGGGCTTTCTTGAGTTTAAAGACATGATTAGGATCATGAGGGTCTCAAACCTAGGGGTTGTTCCACATAAACTTCTTCATTAATGAAACCATTCAAAAATATAGATTTGATATCCATCTAGTAAACTTTGAAATTCATGAAAGATGCAAATGCTAATAGCATTCTAATGGCTTCTATCCTAGCAATAGGGTATTTGAGTCTTGAAAATATATCCCTTCTTCTTGACAATATCCCTTTGCTATTAACCTTGCCTTGTTCCTCACTACTAAACCAGATTTATCTAGTTTATTCCTAAAGACCCATTTGGTTCCTATAATAGCTTGATGGTTAGGTTTTGGAACTAAGGTCCAAGATCATTTCTCTTAGATTGTGTGACATTTGAGGCTGATGAGGGCAGGGAGTGATCACCAGGGCTGGAAAGAGCCTGGACAAGTTATGGCTCCTGGTAAGCTTCTAAGCGAAGGGTGATAGGGATGAACCATCCCACATCAAAAAGGGGGAGAAATTTCTTGAATTTTAAATTATGGGGATCTATGGAAACTTGTTAAGGTGTCTTTTGTGGGGGTTGTATGTGCATCAATCAGAGAGAGGCAAAGTCATGAGGACTTTAATGGTCCAAAGCAGATAATATCTCAATAGTTTGGCCACAAGCTATTACAAATGGTATAAGAGCTGGACCTCCACTAGTAGAGTGGTTCAAGGATGAACCAGGTGAAAGCTGGTAGGCCTATAACATCTGGGGCTAATGAGGGTGGGGAGGGATCACCGAGGCTATAAAGAGCTTGGACAAGATGCGGCTCCTGGCAGGCTTCTAAGTGAAGAATGACAGGGAGGATGAATTGTCCCACATCAAAAAGGAGGAGAAAGTTCTTGAACTTTAACTTGTGGGGCTTTGTGGAAACCTATTGTGGTGCCTTTTGTGGGGGTTGTATGGGCATCAATTAGAGATGGGAAAAGCCATGAGGACTATAATGGTCCAAAGTGGACAGTACCTCAACAGTGTGGTCACGAGCTGTTACAAATTTGTCAAATTCTTCTTGCATAGCTAAAATCCAATTCTCATCTTCTAACACTTGGTCTATGAAAGTTGGTTCTATTTGAGAAATAAAAGGAAAGTTACCACATACTTAGTAATAAGATGATCTAATCTTAACTCTATTAAACACATCACCAATTATTGTTTTTTTAATATGAGCATCCATGAATCTCCAATTTCGACTTATAAAAATATAACATTTGAATCATGCAATAGAAACAATAAGCATTCAGATCATGTCAACGTAAATATAATGTGATGATCATGAAATAAGCATTATGCATGTAGATATATCACACCTAACTCCCTTCTAATCATGTAAAATCTTTCCTCTAGGATTGGCTTAGTGAAAATGTCTACTATCTAATTCTCAGTTGGAACAAATTCTAAACATTGTGATTCTAGACGTGATCTCTTATGAAATAGTGTTTCATCTCTATATGTTTAAATCTAGAATGCATAACTAGATTCTTGGGCAGATTTATAGAATAAGTATTGTCACATCTAATGGGTGTATCACTGAACTCCAAACCATAGTCATCTAGCTACTGTTTCATTTAAAGAATCTATGCACAACAAATGCCAGCTACAACATGATCGGCCTCTGCAGTTGAAATGCAATGGACTTCCTGGAATACCATGATATGATCATGCTTCTAAGAAACTAACATGTCCTTGAGGTACTCATCAAGGAATTATTTGAGAATTGGAGTCTCCTCATCTTTTGCAGTTGGAATTCTGGACAAGTAATCTGCAACTAGATTCTTAGTTCCCCTCTTATCCTTGATCTCCAAATCGAATTCCTATAGCAAGAGAATCCACCTAATCAGTCTAGGCTTTGCTTCTTTCTTTGTAAGTAAATATTTTAGAGCTGAATGGTCAGAATAAACAATCACTTTTGAACCAATCAAGTAAGAACAAAATTTATCAAAAGCAAAAATTATTACAAAAAGTTCCTTTTCTATTGTTGAGTAATTCCATTGAGCTCCTATACCCATCCTCATGTAATTCCTTGACAATTCAATATATATATATGATTTAATGTCTCATAGGCATCCATAACTTGCAAGCTATTCTATCACATGGGATTAGGGTCTTTCACTCCCAATTATACATCATGATTTCATTGCGTTTCAACATCAAATTTACCTTAATCATACTAATCATGAATAGAACCCAATTAAACCAAGCTTAATTGCGATTTTACTCCAAACTCCCATGTTCACTATTAACAAATTATTGTTTCCAACAAGAAATTATGCATAATCACATTTTATCCATTCCAAATCATGCCACAATCAGTATAATCAAGTTATTAATCAAACCCCCTTATCAATTTACACAGTTACGTACCAAGTTTACCCCCTAGGGTTACTGTTCATGTATGAGGTTAATGCATAATCATGATTATTCTTGTTCAAACACCCCCAACATCATTATCATCAATGAATTAAACATTTTCCCTATGAATTTAACAACAAGAACCAATCATCTTTCCCAAATTCACTGTACACAAAACCCTAACAAGGCAAAATCCTGAAATCATATAGGAATGAGGGGCTTTCCTTCGATGTCATGCATGGCTTTCATCCCCAAGTAAGAATCTGACCCCAACTCAGTAAAAACCACCATCGATCCCAGAAACATCGCGTTTTGATCCTCTTTTGCCTCTCAAATGAGTTGGGAATTGACTTAAGGAAGTATAAATTAGACATTGAATGCTTAATCTAGGATCTCCCTTAGCAAAATCACACTAAACGGACCTAGGGATATAAGAAGTGGTGTGGGAAGAAGGAAAATGGGACAGAGAAGGGAGAACATAATGGAAAATGCTAGAGAAAGTCGGCTGACCGAGTTAAATAACTAATCGGCACTAGTGACATCAGATTCTGGTGCTGTGGCACTAGCTCCGTTGGACACCGACCAGGCCTCTTTGATGACCGGCTCCGCCAGTGCTAGTTTAGCTAGCCCCCCTTCTTTTATTATTTTCCTCCCCTTTTCTCCATTTTATTTCATTCTTTTTCATATACTTTTAATGATAATATTTTCACATAATATTAACATCTAACACATAGAACTTATGCCCAAATAACTTAAAATCAAATCATTTGCATTTTTTTTTCAAAATAATTTCTTCCCACCTCAGTCCGTCACTGAAATCACAATTTACAAATTTTTCCATGGCTCAATTCCTTTCCTTTTTTTGTTACATTAAGAACAACTTCAATGTATTCAAATATTCAAGTACTAGTTTATCAAAATTAACACTCCCAAGTGTTATAATAATATAAGTGGATAATTCATACCTGACTATATCAAAGATAAGATCCACTAGTTTATGAGGAAGAAAATGTAAATGCTTAAATGAGAAAGAATGACACTGAAACTTTGAAGAATAGTATGTGAAACAAATTCCAAATATGTCTCAAAGTACTATCAAAGAAATTTAGACAACTGCCCATACTTGAATAGAAATAAGGTATCAAAATAGAGAAAACAATCTAAGTTCCTAACTCAAGCAAAGAGTTGGACACTTAAGAAGCAAGTATAGACACAACATGACCAATATTGAACATAGAATCAGATTTAGACATTATTGAACAAGAAGCCAAGACATTGGACATTACAAAGTCATTCTCAAACATAGAATCCAGACTTAGACATTATTGAAGACTAAAGAGAGAAACTAAGTATGTTAGGAAGTCCAAGTCTAAAAATCCCAAGTGCTAATCACTATTGCTGAAGAAGCATGTCCGAAATATTAACTTTGCACATAGCCAACTCACTTCTGGACATAGTCAAGATTGAGTCGTGTGACCAAGTGTAACTCGTGCTAGTCCAACCCTAAAAACTTAATTTCAGATATGGTGATTTTCTTTCAAACATTGGTGAATGAAGTTTGTTGCTAGCTAAATGCCAGTCCAAGTCCAAAATATTAACTTTGGACATGGCTATTCAATTACAGACACAATGGTTCATTTTCGGACAAAGCTCAGAGAAGTTTGTTGCAAGCTATTTGACTCATGCGAGTCCAAAATCTTAACTCCTAATAGAGAGAATAAACTCAGACATTGTTGAATAGACTTCCAACTTGAGAAACCACAAGAGAGAGAGCTTTATCGGTCAGAAAATTCTTTTGATTCACTTGCATTTAATGAACAATGTCTTCTCCAATGGAAATATTTTGAATCCCATTATAAAAGGAGTAAAGAGAGGTTGTTCTTAAAAGTTACACAAGTTAGAAAATTTGAGAAGTAAACAAGAGCATTTACCCTCAGACATTAAAGTTTTCTTCCAAATCCACTATGCAAAAATGATAATTTACATTCAAAGAACATTCTCTACAAGAGCCAAGGGAGTCCATTACTCTGTTTTATTGCAATATATTTATTTCTATTGCATTTAATTATGTACAAACTCAACCTGTGTAAGAGGTACTTCTTATTGTACATTTTTCATTGATTAGGATAGCAAGTAAGGGGCTTGCTGATCTTGTAAATGTTTATTAGTGAGCTTTGAAAATCAACATATATAAGTTTGTTGGTTAGCTTTGAAACCAATGCATAAAAATTGTTAGTGAGCTTTTAAAATCAATAGTTGTAAAAGTTATTAGTGAGCTTGGAAACCAATGTGTGTAACTTCTTGGTGGGATTGTAAAACTAACAGGTATTTAGTGGAACCAAAGTGCAGTAAGGCTAACTTAGAGAAGAGAAGTAGGTACCATGTTGTGGGCCAAACCTTTATAAAAATACTTTTGTGTTTTATGCTATGTGATTGATTCCTTATTCTTTTTAACACCTTGATTATATGTATTGGCCAAAATTTTTAGTAGCTTAATTCACCACCCCCTCTTGAGCCACCTTAGAATAGGACCAATAATTGGTATCAGAGTAGACTTCAATAATTAATCTTGATTACCAGTTACTTTGACAGCTTGAAGTGATCCCTATGGCAACCACAATACACAACACCATAGTTGAAGGACAGTCAACCACCAGACCCTGATTTTTTATGGCACCAATTATGGGTACTGGAAAATGTATATGCAAAACGTTTTGATAGCCACTAACTATAAGTTGTGGCAAATCATTAACAATGGAAAGACTATCACGAACATAAAGGACAAATATAATGCTAAAGACATTGTATTAGTAGAGAGATGTCAAAACTAAAAATAGCATCTACTATGCATTGTCATCTTCTAAATTCAAAAATATTTTAGTGTGGGACTCAACAAATGAGATTTGGGACAAGATGAAAGTTGCACATGAGTTTACTAATCAGGTCAGAGAGACCAAAATTAATATACTTGTGCAGGAATATGAAACCTTCCATGCAAGATAATGAAACAATATTAGAAATGTTTGGAAGATTTCAAAAGATTACTAATGGGTTAAAACGTCATGGAAAAAAATATGAAGAACCCAAAATGGTGAAGAAGATTCTAAGATCTTTACCTAGATAATGGATAGCAAAAGTCAGTGCAATTTAAGAGGCAAAGGATCTAGGAAAGATGATAGTTGAAGAGCTTATGGGTTCGCTCATGACATATGAAGTTCTTTTGAAACAAAAAAACTCTAAAAGAATGAAAAGGAAAGAAATCAATTACACTAAGATCTAAGTCAGATGATGACTCACAAAGTGAATCATTAATGAGTAGAGTTGAAAATGATGATGACATGGTAATACTGAACAAAAGATTTAGAACCATGTTCAAGAGAAAAACTGAAGTAATTCCAAAACTTTCAGAAATAAATACAAGAGAAAATATGTCCCCACATGCTACAACAGTGGCAAGCCTGAACACATGTGGTTTGGTTGTCAAGAACCTGACAAAAAGCAAAGGGAACAACAAAAAAAGAGATACAATAATTACAATGATAAAAAGAACAACAGCAACAACAAAAAATTTAAAAAGAAGAAAAAGGCATATGTTGCTTGGAAAGCTCTAGAAAGGAAACTACATGAAAGCTCAAGTGACAATGAGGATGAACATGAAGTAAAATTTAGCTGACTATTACCTATAAAAGGAGATCAAAGAGAATATCATACCGGAATCAAGTTCATGGCCATCCATGAAGATGAAGTAACTTCTGAACTTGAATCTCAAAGTTTTCTTGATGAATTATAAAGTTTGTATATAGATTTCAAGGCTTTAAAATTCAAATACAAAGAGACAAAGAAGAAGCTATTGAAATGTAACCAATGATTGCATCAAGTTGAAAGATGAAAATAACAAGCTTAAGAGTGATCAATGCACCATTCGAGAACTTGTGCAGGTTAAGGTAGAAAATAATGCTCTAAGACAGACCTTTATCTCCACCTTAACCCCATTTGATTGGAGTAGCAGAGAGAAAAAATAGAAGCTTACAAGAAATTGCAAGGACCATGTTGAGTGAATGTAATCTTCTAAAATATTTTTTGGACAAAAGCTATGAATATTATTTATTTCATTATCAATAGAATTCATACCAGGACTATACTCAAGAAAACTCCATTGGAGTTATATTATGGCAAGAAGCCTAACATGTCATTTTCCATACTTTCGGCTATAAATTTATATAATCTTAACAATAGAAAGGAAAATCTAAAAAATGATAGCAAATCTGATAAAGGGATATTCCTTAGCTATTCCATTGTAAGCAAAAATTTTAGAATCTACAATTTGAGTAATGGAGTTGTAGAAGAGTTTGTTCATGTTCATGAATCTACTAACTACTCGAAAAGATCAAAATATTTTGATGATGAAGCAGATAGACTCACAGTAGATGTGGAGAGGATAAACTTACAAAATCAAGATAAACAAACTCCACAAACAGAAATAGCCAAGGATGGAGCAGATAGATAACTTGAATCATCCACTAGTGAGGTAAACGAGGGAGATAATTCTTCTCTTCCTAGAGATTGGAGATTTATTCATGATCATCTTGAAAACTAAGTAATTGATGATGTGTAGGATAGAGTTAGGACTAGATCGTACTATCACATGTTGTAATTTTGCCTTCATTTCTCAAATAGAGCTAACTTGGATAGACCATGCATTAGAAGATGAGAACTGGATTTTAGTTATGCAGGAGGAATGGACCAATTTAAAAGAAATGATGTATGGACTTTAGTTCCAAGACTAGACCATCAATCTGTTATAGGAACCAAATGGGTCATCAAGAACAAACTTGATCAATCTAGATTAGTTTTGCGGAACAAGGCAATATTAGTAGCAAAGGGGTATTATTAAGAAGAAGGGATAGAAGTCAATCATGTGCCCCTATTGCTAGGATAAAAGCTATAAGAATTTTGTTGGCATTTGCAGCTTTCATGAATTTTTAAACTCTACTAGATGAATGTTAAATTTGTATTTTTTTAATGGTTTCATTAATGAAGAATCTTATGTCCCCTTGGGTTTGAAGATCCTCATTATCTCAACCATGTCTTCAAACTCAAGCCCTCTATGGATTGAAGTAGGCTCCTATAGTTTGGTATAAGAGGCTAAGTAGATTTTTGATTGAGAAAGGATTCTTAAGGGACAAAGTAGATACCATGCTCTTCTTCATTAAGCATGTTATGAATGATATTCTTATTGTGAAAATCTACATTGATGACATTATATTTGGAGCTACTAATGAAAATCTTTGTCAAGAATTTTCTAAGTTAATGCAAGGAGAATTCAAAATGAGATTGATGGGAGAATTAAACTTATTTTGGGGACTGCTAGTGAAACAGACAAAAGAAGGATATTTCACCCACCAAACCAATACATAAAAGAATTGCTGAAGAAATTCAAACTTGAAGATGGAAGAAGTTATGGAACTCTAATGGTCAAATTATAATTCCTTTCAAGTACACAATTGTATAGCAGTATAGTGTGCAAAATAAGGGTCGATCCCATAGAGAACTTTTCAAGTTGATTCAATTATACTTAGTTACTAGCTAAACTATTCTAAAACTAAAGATGCAATAAAGACTAAATTAAATCAAACTATAAGGTGAAAATAAGAGAAAATAATGAGTAATATAAAAGATATTTACAAGTCCAAGAGTTTAGGAATCCATTTTCACCACTCAATGATATTCTTTGTTATTGGGATTTTCACTTCAATTCATTATCTTAGGTTCATTCCATCGAATATATGATTATTACTGTTAGGCATCTGGGTTTAAATCAAGTTTTTTCTCTCATTCCAATTACCTATGGCGTGTAGTGTAATTGAGGTTGAAAACTCATGAAGATCAGAAGAACCAAGTAGAATAGTTTAGTATATGACATCTACCTTAACCATGTTTTCTCAGATAATCAATCTAATTAATAGAATTGATGATCAAGCAATTAAACAAATTACATGATTACAATAATCACAATGAATGAAACAAGACAAAATTGAATTAATCAACCAATAATCCTTGTTTAACAAAGAATATCAAGGAGTGATACATCATTGCCCTAAAATAGTAAATTTACTTCATGTTAAAAATAAGAAAAATAATATTCAAAATACTCATGTTGCAGAACTTGAAATCTCTCTCTTTTTCCCTTATAGAATTCTCTTCCAAAAATGTGTGCCACCACTTTCTCCTCTTTGAGTATTTATTTCTTTATTAAACACCCTTTAAAAAACTCAATTTAGGTTTCTCTTTCATGTCCATATTAATTCATCAAGTTAGTTTTCGCAAAAAATATGTAATTGCTAAAAATATCATGTTTTTGCACACAAAGTCTACATCAGAGATTCATCTAGACTTACCTCTAAACACTTTTTTGTTGTGAGTTTGTCCCAAGCATCTCACATAGATCATAAGTTTCATCTGAGGTCTTCTCTCCTATAGCTCCTCCTACAGCATTATCAACCATGACTTGGCAAGGTTGTGTCAGTCCATCATAGAAAAATTGAGTTAGCACTCTAAAGGAATATGATGGTAAGGACATTGAGTTAGTAGTACTTTAAATCTTTCCCAAGCCTCATGGAATGGCTCACCTTCCATCTAAGCAAAAGTTACAATCTTACCTCTCAATTCTATAGTTTTAGTATGAGAATAGAATTTACCAATGAACTTGTTATAAACTATGTCCCATGTGGTAAATGACCCAGGAGCTAATGTCATAACCCAATTTTTTGCTACATCCTTCAAGGTGTATGGAAAACATCTCATACGCAACTGATCCTCTGTAAGTACTTGCAAAGGAAAAGTTTGAATAGTTACATAAAAGTTATGCATAAAAGTTAAATGATCTTCTGCAATAATACCATGAAAAGAAAGAAGCATATTAAAGTGTATATGTTCCAGCTCAAAATTTCTAGGTTATTATCTAAAATAATGCATGAAGGTGATATTCCAATAATAGGGCATGCAAACTCCATCAGCTCCTGTGCTTATTAAGCCACTCTATTTTCAATATTATTAGCCATCTAAACATCTTCTTCATTGACACATTCTGTCTCTATTTCAACTTTATCAATGTGATCATTCAAGGGTAACAGAACTGGATTTAGTGATCATCTTCCCTACATTCACAATTCTTCAAAAGAAAGAGAGAAAGAATTAAAAATCATAAATAAAATAAACCACAATAACAAAAAATAAAAATTATAACTAAATTAATCAAATCAATTTAAAAATAATTCCTTGACAATAATGCCAAAAACTTGATGGTAAAATTATAATTCCTTGTAAGTGTATGAGTGTATAGTAGTATAATGTGCAAAGTAAGGGTCGATCCCACAGAGAATTGTTCAAGCTGATTCCATTATACTTAGTTCTGGCTAAACTATTCTAAAACTAAAGATATAATAAAGACCAAAATAAATCAAAGCTTAATGTGAAATAAGACAAAATATTTGCATTGAGTAATATAAAAGAGATTCACAAGTTGCAAGAGTTTAGGGATTCGATCTCACCGCTCAATAATATCCTTTGTTATTGGAATTTTGGTTTTAATTCATTATCTTAGGTTAATTCCATCTAATATATGATTATTACCATTAGGCATCTAGATTTAAATCAATTATTTTCTTCCATTCCAATTACCTATGGCGTGTAGTGTAATTGAGGTTTAAAACTCATGAAGATCAGAGGAACTTAATGAACTAAGTAGAATAGTTTAGCATATGACGTCTACCTTAACGATCTACTCATTCATTTTGAGATCTCCTAAAACATGATTTAACATATGGCATCTACCTTAACTACATTTTCTTAAATAATCAATTTAATTCATAGAATTTTTGATCAAGCAATTACACAGATTAGATGATTACAATAACCACAATGAATGAAAAAAAGATAAAATTGAATTAATAAACCAACAATCCTTGTTTAATAAAGAATATTAAGGAGAACTACATCATTACCTTAGAAAAATAATTTTAGTTCATGCTAAAAATAAGAAAAATAATATTCAAAATACTCATGTTACAGAACTTGAAATCTCCCTCTTGTTCCCTTATAGAATTCTCTTCCAAAAATGTGCGTTCAAAATCCTTTATTTTTATATTAAACACCCTTTAAATAAAAAAATTTAGGGTTCTTTTTCACCTTCATGAGAATTCCTCAAGTTAGTTTGGGCATAAAATACTCAACTGCTAAAAATATCATGTTTCCATACACAAAGTCTGTTTATCAAGAATATTTTTAGTATATTTATCATATATTTCTCATATAATGTCCAAATCATATGATTGTTGATTCATTGGAAATATAGTTCCAATATCGATATCTTTCATGTTGAACACTTTCATTGAATAATCCTACATATGCGCTAAAAATTGCCTTAAAGTAACACCTATTAATGCATATCACATTCAGAAAATCTCTGGAGATAGTTATAGTATTTTGGCCATAACTTCCTCATAATAACTCCGAATCATGTGATTCTTTATTTTATAGTCATATTATTTTATGTTCTATAATTATGTTGAACATATTTTGCAAATAATCCTATATCTATACCAAAATTTGACTTAAACTTTTGCTAAAATATTGCAATTTGTCTTGCACGTGAAGCGTCCAAAAATAGAAGTCATCTAAAAATAGAAAGCCTTCTTTAATTGAATTGTGGCACACACAACCCACCATCAGATTTTCATACAATTCATATTAAAAATTCTAAAAATACTTTGAAAATAATATGTGGAAGTTCTAATTGAATTATAATCGAAGTAATGACTTCATCTTCAAGTAATTGATCTCAACCATGCATCTAGCAATCTGTCTACTAGCTATCCACTTCATAATCATCTAGCAATCTAAGAGAGATGCTCTCAAAATGGTACATGTCCTCATGAAGATTGCTTTGCCAAAAATATCATGTTTTTGCCCAAATTGACCTAAATTCTACCAATTTACCTAAAAATAAATTAAATCCATTAAGTGCAATATTTGATTTAATGTAGATATAAATCAATCAAATCATGTGAATTAAAGTTCCAAACTATGTGAATTTAGGTATTAAAATATGATAAATTATGAGCTTATCAAACTCAAAGTAGCGCTTCTATCAAATTGGACAAAGATGAAAAAGGTAAATTTATTTTCCAAAAGCTTTATAGAAGCATGATAGGATCTCTATTATATCTTACTGCTAGTACGTCAGATGTTATGTTTAGTGTACATATGTCTGCTAGATTCTAGTAAGATCCTAGGGAGTCATATCCAATTTCTATTAAAAGAATCTTTAAATACCTCTTAAAAACTCCAAACCTTGGTTTATGGTATCCAAAAGGATCAAATTTTGAGTTAGTTGGGTACTCTTATGCTAATTTAGTTGGTTATGAAGTAGATAGGAAGAGTACTTTAGGGACTTATCAGTTTCTTGGAAACATGATCATATCATGGTTCTCTAGGAAATAGGCATCTGTTGCACTATAAACTCCCGAGGCTAAATATGTTGCAGCTGGAAGTTGTTGTACATAGATTTTCTCGATGAAACAACAACTAGGTAGACTATGGTTTGAAATCTGTTGATACACCCATTTCTGTTGATACGCCCATTTGATGTGACAATACTATTGGTCCCATGTAAATGAGTAGCTCAAGAGGGGAGGGGCGAATTGGGCATATAAAAATTATGGCCAAATAAAAATTAATAAGCTAAGAAGAAGTAGTGATATAGTACATATATAATTTTCATATCTGATTGTTTAATCAACGTGACTGCTTCACTTCCAAGTTCGACTTCTCTTAGCTATTCTTATTTCAAGCAGGTTATTGTGTGTACATGATAATGTGAGTGATAATGTTATGCTTAATGAAGAACAAAACAGGTGAACAAAACACACACAAACAACATAACTTTTATAGTGGTTTAAAAACCCTGTCTCTACATCCACTCTTCCAAGGGTACCAACTCATTGTGCCTTGGGTTTCACTATATCCCATATAATAGAAGTACACAAGTGATCCTAGCACTCTTCTAGATTATAGCTCTAGGGGCATTAGCATAGTATTCCTAACACTCTTCTGGTTTTATGAGCTCACCATAAAACTCACTAGTTTCAAAGATCACCAACAAACTTGTTGGTTTTCTAGTGCTCACCAGCAACTTATACAATTTGGTTTTTTTGAGTTCACCAGCAACTCACATAGCTAATTAACAATACTCTTTTTGCACATTATATTGCCTCTTTTCTTAATTTGATTTGTACAAAGATTAGGCTCATATATAAAATGATATCTTGCTGAAGCTCATTAGATATCAATACTCTAGGTGTTTAATTAAGATAGAACTTTTAGGTTTATTTTCTATTAGCATAATAGAGATTGATTATCTAGGAGAAAGCGTAGTATGATTGAGATATGTTACTTCATTAAACTCTGTTCTGATTTTTCTCTCAGCTTCTTCAACCTTCTTTGTTGATATTGCACTACCTTTATATTACATCAGAAATTTCTGCTCGTTGGAGGTAGTTGACTTTCCTTTGAATGTTGAATACCGTTCTGATTTCTCTTGTTGAAAGACTGTCTTCTTGAGAAACTCATTTGTAGCTAGAAAGCTTACAACATCCTTCTTGAAGGGGATGCTTTTCCAGTTTTAGCAAATGTTAGATAAAGACTTTTTTGCTTGACTGACTCTTTCATTATTATGGAAAGACGCACATTAAGCCTAAAGGGACGCAGCCTCTGAGTATTATAACCTTTATTAGAAAGTAGACTGCTTTCCTTTGAATTTCTTTCCATCTTCAGCTTAGCTTGATTTGTCCGATCTGCTTAATAAAATATGCTTCAAATAAGTTTTGATTGGAGAGTGCAATCAGTGATGTCTAGTACAAGCAGCTTCTACTCTTCATGATATGTCATATTTTATCTAAGGACTTTGTCTATTCATGTCTTGATTTTGTCTCTTGTAAGTAATAGACAAAGTGGCTTTGAGTAGATCCACATAATTGACAACTTCATTTCAATTATGTCAAAGACCATTGCAATATTTTACTTTATCTTCTAGTTTATCTATTATAAGTAAAAAATGAATTGTAGAGGTACAGACAAAGTTTCTTTCATTTAGACAAAGTAGCATTATCTATTGCTTTGTCTTTTGTAAGTGGCAGATGATCTTTGTGGCACTGACAAAGCTTCTTCACAGCACACAAAGTGACTTTCACTAGATGAAGTCTTCTTTTCATTAGCTGAAGTGGCTTTATCTATTGTAAGAAGCAGACGATCCTTGTGGCACTGACATAGCAAACAAAGTGATTTTCACCAGATGAAGTTTTTTTCATCAACCAAAGTGGCTGTCTATTGTAAGTAGTAGATGATTCTTCTTGGTAGACAAGGCTTCTTCTCTGATAGACAAAATATACTTTTTCTGTTATTTGTCTATTGAAATTAGCAGATGAAGTTGCAGGCCATAGACAAAGTTTTCCAAATGGTTTGTCTATTGATTTGTCTATCATAAGTGATAGAAAAAGTTGTGTTATGCAGACGAATCCTCCTTTTAGTTGCTCTAATGATGGGTTATCTATTAAGTAATAAATGACTCATTGAGGCATGGATGACTTGCTTCTTCAAAGGTTGTCTAATGGTTTGACTATTTCTAGTTGCAGACAACTCTTATAGATGAAGGCGGTAGATAAAGTTTTCTTCTTTAACTTGTTGTGCTGCTTTTACTTTGTCTTCTATATTTTTTGCAGAGATTGCAAACAAGTTCCTTTGCTTCTTTAGTTTTTAGATGAGCATTATATGAGAGACAAATGTTTAAGTAATTTGACTCCATTCTAGCTTCTTCATTTGCCTGATTTCAGCTCAGTTTCATCTCTAGCTTCTGCAAACTGAATTTGTCTATTTCTTATGGACAAATGTTGATTATAAACAATTCTTTTGACTTAACCGTGAAATGATTTGTTGGAATATTCCTGAGGCAGATGTTGTCTAACACTAACTTTATCTATAGACAATTTGCTTGATCACTCATTGAGGCTTACACTTTATAGCTATAAATTTACTTGATTGCTTCTTTCAAAGTTTTAATGTTATTCTTTTTGATCATTTTTGTCTTCTTTTCTTTGAGTGGATTATGCTTGCTAATGCATTTGCTATGTATGTTGTCAACTCCATTTGAGTTATTTCCCTATATTTTCATATCTGTTTCTGCAATGCTTGGGAACACCACGCATGTTCACTCATATATTGTTGCTCATCATCAAAACTTGGTTGTTTGCCAATTCAACAAATACTAGTACTCTAAATTTGACCAAGAATACTATTATGCATTCTAGATCTAAGCATATAGAAATCAGACACTATTTCATTAAAGGTTGCACCAATTAAAAAATAATTAGCAGACATTCTCACCAAACCACTCCCAGATGATAGATTTTGTATGATTGAGAGGGAATTAGGAATGATAAAACCATTTGCATAATGAAAATATCTTGCTCATCACTTTATGTTTGCATTCATAAGATCTAAATGATTACTTTAATTGATGAATGCCATATATGTGCATATGCTGTGTTAGTTAGAACATTTCAGACATAGCCTTTTAGGACACAATATTGGACTTTATGAACTTCACTTCATAATATCCATCTCATGTCTGAAATCCCATTTCAAGACAGCAATTCATGTCCAAAATCATAATTTTGGACTTTGTCATTTCTTTTCTATGACAAAGCAATTCATGTTCAAAATCATAATTCTGGACTTGCCTTATCTTTTCTATGTCCAAAATTTTAAGTTCTATTGATTATCTTCTTCAAATGCCTAAACCCCATTTTTGAGTCTAAGTCTAATTTTCTCATAGGATTTAAAACATTCCTCGATGTAATGCTTATCCCTTGACCAACTTTAGCAAACATTTATTAGAGATTTCATCAAGAAGATGCTGGAACCATGTAAAAGCCCCCTAGCAACTGCCTTACTATTAGTAGCGGTGTCTATTTAACTCATCCTCATTCATTTGCAGCTAAGGCAAGAGTGAAAACTAGAGAAAACTCAGTCTATGCAATAGAGATCATGAGCATAGATAGAAAAAGTGAGATGTGTGCAAAAGAAAATTCATTAAAGTGAAGCAAAGTTGATGGAGTAGTGGTTAAGATGTTTTAAATTAAAACTAGTTCTTTGGTTGGATTTGCTAGATTTCTTATTGTTTCTAAAGAAGAAATTAAGGAGCTTTAATCGATATCTATAAGAAATATCATGTTCTTTGGAGATTATGAAGATCATCTTTATGCAAGTCCAAAGGCTAGACTTTCTAGGTTACCATCCTTTAAGACCAAAGACTAGGAGGGAGAAGCAACACTAAGAGCAAACCCCTTCTTCCCCGTCCAAAACTTCAGGTCCTCTGATGTGACCTTCATAAAAATAATGAGGCATGCCTATGCATGATTTCAAACTTTCTAAAGGATCATAATCGAGCTCCATCACAATCTCTCCAATCCCACCTTTTCTTCCATCCATCCTATCCCTGCTACACCCTTTCACTATTTGATTAGCATTCTGTTTATACTGAAAGCAAATGAAATGAAATTTCTTTTTATGTCAATTCTTCTTTTTGTGTCAATTCTAAGTATTTATTTTCATGCATATTCTGTTTTGCATATATTTTCTTTCCCTTGTACCTTTTTGATAATGACAAAAAGGGGGAGAAATAAGTTGTATGTTTATCAAAATATGTTCAAATGGGGAGAATAAGTAGTATTTTTATCAAAATATGTTCAAATAGGGAGAATAAGTTGTATGTTTATCAAAATATGTTCAAACGGGGAGAATAAGTTGTATGTTTATCAAAATATGTTCAAACGGGGAGAATAAGTTGTATGTTAAGGGGCAGATATTATGTATGTTCAATAAGAATATTATGTTCTCTATATGTCTATATGATTAGAACCTAGTGCACTCACTTAGGGGAAGGATGCACTAAGTCAAGGGGAGCTATGCTATATATGATATATCTTCGTTTAGTTCCCATTTATGTTCATGTTTTACCTATTTGAAAGGTAATTCACTAAGATGTTTTGTCATCATGAAAATGGGAGAGATTGTTGAACCAAACCTCTTTACTTGGGTTGATTTTAATGATGAACATATTTAAACAACTAAGTTTTGATGATAAGCAAAATCAAATGAGTGAAAGTTTAAGCTACTAATCAATATTTCCCAAGTGTACAGTAACAAACAATGTATCAGGGAAATAACATAAGTGGATAGTGCATATAAGACTGTATCAAAGACAAGATCCACTAGTTTATGATAAAGAAAATCTAAATGCTCAAATGAGAAAGAATGACATTAAAACTTTGACGAAGAGTGTATGAAACCACTTCCAAATAAGTCTCAAAGCACTGTCAAAGTAATTTAGATAAGTGCCCAAACTCGGATAGAAACAAGGCATCAAATTGGAGAAAATAATCTAAATTCCAAACTTAAGCAAAGAGTTAGACACTAAAGAAGCAAGTTCAAACACCATGTGACCAATCTCGAACATAGAATCAGATTTAGACATTATTGAATAAAAAGCCAAGACACTGGACATTGCAAAGCCATTCTCAAACATAGAATCTAGATTTAGACACAGTTGAAGACTGAAGAGAGAAACCAAGTATGTCAATAAGTCTAAGTCTAATTAGTATTGCTGAAGAAGCATGTCCAAAATATTAACTTTGGATATAGCCAACTAACTCACTTCAGGACATAGCCAAGATCAAGCTGTGTGACCAAGTGCAACTCATGCTAGGGTCTAAAAACATAACTCCAGACATGGCAATTCACTTTCAAACAAAGGTGAATGAAGTCTGTTGCAAACTGAACACCAATTCAAGTTTGAAATATTAACTTCAGACATGGCTATTCAATTTTGGACATGATGGTTCATTTTTGAACATAGCTCATAGAAGTCTGTTGCAAGTCGTTTGAATCATGCAAGTCCAAAATCTTAACTTTGAACAAAGAGACTAAACTCTGACATGATCAAATAGACTTCAAACATGAGAAGCCACGAGAAATAGCTTCAAAGGTCAAAAAATCTGATTGATTTCTTCGCCTTTAATGAACATCATCTTCTCAAATGGAAAGATTTTGAATCCCATTATAAAAAGAGTAAAGAGAGGTTATTCTAAAAATTTACGCAAATTAGAAAATTTGAGAAGTAAACAAGAAAATTTACTCTCAGACATTAAAGTTTTCTTCTTACTCCATTTGCAAAAATGCTAATATGCATTCAAAGAACATTCTCTACAAAAGCTCAAGGGAGTTTGTTACTCTGTATTTATTGCAATACATTTATTTCTGCGACATTTAATTATTTACAAACTCAGCATGTGTAAGAGACATTTCTTATTGTACACCTTTCAATGATTGGGATAGCAAGCAAGGGGCTTGCTGATCTTGTATAATTTTGTTAGTAAGCTTTTAAGATGAATAATTGTAAAAGTTGTTGGTGAGCTTGGAAACCAACATGTGTAAGTTGTTGGTGAGCTTATAAAACCAATGGGTGTTTAGTGGAACTTGAGTGCAGCAAGGCTAACTTAGAGAAGAGGAGTAGGTACCATATTATGAACTGAACCTTTATAAAAATACATGTGTGCTTTGTGTTACATGATTAGTTCCTTAATCTTTTCAGCACCTTGATTTTATATTGGCAAAAATTTTTAGTAGCTCAATTCATCCCCCCCCCCCCCCCTCTTGAGCCACCTTAAAATGGGACCAACAGATAGATGCATTCATATTTCCCATATGTGTCTCAAAACTATCAAGTCTTTCTTCATTCCAAGTGAATCTTGCTCGAGTCTTTGTAACAAAAGTGCTGATAAGATACTCAAGTGAGGGTCTCTTTTTAGTTGGTTAAGCTTGAAATCCACAAGGGTTCATGATATTCCTAGAATTTCTATAGGATAGATTCTTTTGGTTTTGCAATCCTAAAAGATAGTGGGTTGCCAAGTTTTTTCCATGATAATTGTTGTAGCCCTATTTGTTTACATATTGTACCTCTGCCTTCGTCTCTTCTTGAGCCATATATGATGCAATGGTGTTTGAAGAAGACTCTCCAACAATTGGTGTTGAACTAAATAGTGCATATGGTAAACAACCAAGTTTTAATGATAAGCAACAACATATGAGTGAACATGTGTGGTACTAACAGTTAAGTTCCCAAGCATTATAGAAACATATATGAGAATACAGGGAAACAACTCAAATGAAGTCGATAATGCACACAACGAATGCATTAGCAAGCATAATCCATTGACCAAAAGAAGACATTTATAATTTGAAGGAATGACACTAAAACTTTGAAAAGAAGTCATTAAGTAAATCTGTAGTCATGGAACTTGATGGTTCAAATTATAGTACCTCACAAGTGCACGATTGTATAGCAGTACAGTGTGCGTGAGCGAGGGTCGATCCCACAGAGAATGACAAACTAATTTAATTAAATTAAGTTACTAACTAAAACTAACTTTAAAAATATGGATTGTTGGTTTGAACTAATAAGAATAATAAACTAAAGAAATAATCAGAAATCTAGGGCTATGAAATAATATAGGATGAATCTCAAGTGGCAAAGGTCTAGGGTTCAGATTTCACCGCTTAATGACTCTCCTTGCTATTTGGATATTGGATTCAATGCTTGCTTGGGTGCATTCTTCTATGATATGATTATTACAATTTGGTGTGTGAGTTTAAATCAAGCGCTTCCACTTATTCTAATTGCCTATGGTGTGTAGTATAATTGAGGTGAAAACTCATTACGATTAAGAACTATGAACCAAGTAGAATGGTTGTGCATTAGGTGTGCACCTTAACCTTATACTTTTCTCATTCAAGAAAACTCATGGTTGTGCTTTAGGTGTGTACCTTAACCATGCATAGATAATAAATAATATTTATAAAATTAGTAATCAAGCAATCACATAAATCAAAAGATTGAAATAAAACTCATGAATAAAAATACAAACTTGCATTAAATAATCAATAATCCAAATAACAAAGTTCATCAAAAAGAGCTAAATCTTTACTCTAGAAAGAAGAAATTAATTCATGAATAAAATAAAAGATACTTCCTTCATGAAGAACATCATGCTGCAGTTAGCCTTGTTGAATCCCTTTACTCTTCTTGAATCTCCTTGTTTTCTCCTTCAAACATCCTTTGAGTCTCCTCAGAAAAACCCTAGACTCCCCCCCCCCCTACCCCTTAAGGACTCTCAAAAACTACTAAAACCAAGCCCCCCAAAATGTAACTTTTTCGCATTTTAAAATAGTATTAAAAAATTAACATTCTATGGTTTGATCAGCCCCTAGCGCCAGCGGCGCCAACACGCTGGTCATTCCATACCTTGTCACTTCAACTTTGCTCCTTTGTTGCTTCGTTTGCCTTCTGTCATTGCTTTGTTGCTCCATATTTTCTTGCTTTTTCTTCTTGTATCCACTCTTCCAATAACCTAAACACACAATGAAAACATGAGAAATTGACATCAAACTACTTAAAAATTGCATGGAATTAAGCTTGAAAATACAAAATATAAGTAACTGAAATCCACTCATCAGAGCTCAAGCATTGATGAGTGATCAAGCAAATTGACTATAGATAAAGTCAGTGTTAGATAGCATCTGCCTCAAGAAAATTCAGACAAATCATTCCATAGACAAGGGAAAAAATTGCTTACAATCAACACTTGTCTACAACACAAAGATGAATTTAGTTTGCAAAAACAGAGATGAAATTGAGCTGAAATTAGACAAATGTTGAAGCCAAGAGAGAGTCAAAATTATTCAAGCATTTGTCTATTACATAAAGTTCATCTAAAAACTAAAGAGATGAAAAAACCTATCTGCAATCTCTACAGAAAATATACAAGACAAAGAAGAAGTGACACAATAGCTATAGAAAAAAATTTATCTATCGTCTTCATCTACAAAGAGTTCTTTGTCATAAGCAACAAACAAACCATTAGACAACCTTTAAAGAAGCATGTTATCCATGCCTCACCGATCATCTGTTAATTAACAGATAACCATCATATGAGCAACTAAAAGGAGAATTTGTCTGCATGCTGCAACTTCATCTATCACTTATGATAAACAAACTAATAGACAAACCATTTGGAAGACCTTGTCTATAGGATGCAACTTCGTCTCCTGATCTCAACAGACAAAAATAGACAAAGCATGTTTCGTCTATTAGGGAAGAAGTCTTGTCTATTAAGAAGAATCGTCTGCTACTTACAATAGATAAAGGCACTTTGGCTAAGGAAAATAATACTTCATCTAATGAAGAATGCTTCATCTGCTATGAAGAAGCTTTGTCCACTCCATAAAGATCGTCTACCACTTACAACAGAGAAATCCACATTGACTAGATGAAGCGAACTTCGTCTGCCAAGAGAACATTATTTGATTAATAGTGAGGAAGAGAAACTTCGTTTGTGCTTCTATAATTCATGTGTTACTTATAATAGACAAATTAAAAGATGAAGTACATTCTGCAATGGTCTCTGACAACAATGAAGTTGTCTATTATATGGATCTACTCAGAGTAACTATGTCTATTATTTATAAGAGACAAATCCAAGGCATGATCTGACAAATTTCTCAGATAAAATATGAAAAATCAGGAAGAATAGAAGCCGCTTGAACCAGACATCACTGACTGCACTCTCCAGTCAAAATTCAAAGCAGATTCTACAAAGTAGATCAGACAAATCAAGCTTACCTAAAGATAGAAAGAAATTTAAAGGAAAGCAGTATACACTCTAATAAAGGTTGCAATACTCAGAGGCTATGTCCCTTTAGGCTCAATAAGCGTCTTTCCAAAATATTGAAAGAGTCAGTCAAATAGAAAAATCTTTATCTAGTATTTGCTAAAATTGAAAAAGCATCTTCTTCAAGAATGACATTGCAGGCTTTTTAGATAAAAATGAGTTTCTCAAGAAGATAGCTTTTCAATGGGAGAAATCAGAATGATCTTCAACATTTAAAGGAAAGTCAACTACCTCCAATGGACAGAAATTTCTAAAGCAATATAAAGGTAGTATAGTGTCAATGAAGAAGGTTGAGGAAGCTGAGAGAAAAATCAAAACAAAGTTCATTCAAGTAACATCTCTCAATCAGACTACTCTTCCTCCTAGATAATCAATCTCCATTGTGCTGATAGACAATGAGCCTAAAAGTTTTATCATAATTATATATCTAAAGTACTGATATCTAATGATCTTCAACCAGATATCATTTTATATATGAGCTTAATCTTTGTACAAATCAACTTAAGAAAAGTGGCAATGTAATGTGCAAGAAGAGTGCTATCAAATCAGGTATATGAGTTGTTGGTGAGCTCAAGAAAACCACATTATATGAGGTGTCATGAGCTCTAGAAAACTAACAAGTTTGCTAGTGATCTTTAAAACTAGTGAGTTTCTTGGTGAGCCCATAAAACCAAAAGAGTATTGGTAACATTATGTCTATGCCCCCTAGAGCTAGAATCCAGAAGAGTGTTGGGAACATTATCTATGCCCTCTAGAGCTAGAATCCAGAAGAGTGTTGTGAACACTATTTACGCCCCCTAGAGCTGGAATCTAGAGAGTGTAGGGAGCACTAGTGTACTTTCATTATATGGGATATAGTGGAACCCAAGCCACAAGAGCTGGTGCCCTTATTAAGTGGATGTAGGGACAGGATTCCCGAACCACTATAAAAATTGCATAGTTTGTGTGTGCTTATGCTTTTTTTTATATTCTTTATTATTTATTGTCATTCACATCATCACACACACACACACACTACAACTTACTTGACATAGGAATGGCTAAGAGAAGTTAAATTTGGAAGTGAAACAGTCATGTTGATTAAACAATCAAATATAGAAATTATATGTATACTACAATACTACTTTCTCTTAGCTCATTAATTTTTGTTTGGCTATAATTTTTACATGCTCAATTCATCCCTCCCCTCTTGAGCTATTCATTTACATGGGACCAACAAGTAGTATTAGACCAGGCTTCGCAAGTTAATTCTAACTACCAAAAGTTAACTTGTGAAGAGATTCACATGGCTAAATCATTCCACAACATTCCTGCTTAGGGACAAGTTAGTTGCAAACTTTTATGCATGATTATTCTGATATAGACTCTAAAAATTTGAAACTTCTGTTTGTCACTAAACTTGATAAAATATCCATGTGTAGCCTTGTTAAAAATTCATGAGAAATTATTTGAAACAAAGCTAACAGAGTACAAAGGATCCAAGCAATTGACTCTATGTAGGAGCAACAAAAACCAAAGCAACAAAAAGAAGCATTTAAGAAGAATCAAGAAGAGCTAGAAGACAATCAAGTAAGTAATTTTTAGTATCTTATCAGTACAAGAAAATGAGCTAACGTTTTGATTTAAATTCTCAAATCTTCAAGAAATCTATATCTACTTTGAATGTTACTTAATTGATAGTATCTTGAATGCTACAAATAATAAGCTTGAAAATATATCATCAAAGAATCATTTGTCCATGCCTTATTGATTTAATAAGGAAATTAATTACTCAAAGCTTTGAAAATTAAAAAACCTTTAATCATAAGTGAACTAATATTATCCTCTCCGACAATCATACATATCTTGAATTGAAAACGAATTGAAAAACCCTACCAATTCATATATGCCTGCAGACGAAGTCTCCACTTGCCTATAGGATTGTTTGAAGCCACTCAAATTCGTTTGAAGATTTCAAGGAAATATTTGATAAATCTCGTATTTAACCTCATACAGACGCAGTTATCCAACTCACTGTTGATGACGAAAAATCCTCTTTCCAGAAGATGGCAATTCAAATTCCCACAATTTTCCTCTTTGTTCCTCATCTTCTTGGCACCATTTTCCCTTGCTTATCTTAGTGCCAAAACCCCCCAAACTCTTCCACAACAAAACCCTAAAACCTCAACTGATAGAAATGGTGGATGCAAGAGCTACAAAGATGATTCTAGCATCCAAATCTGGAAGAAAAAGAAGCAGAAAGGAGTTAGAGGAACCGCATGTGTTAGAAAGAAGCAAAGTACAGAGAAACAAATTTGTAGATGTAACTTTCTGAAATTACGAACAAAGTGACCAAGATTACATGAATAAATTTGTCAATAGAAAAGTAGTAAAGGGTAGAACCATTGATTTCAAAACTTTTGAGAAGATGAAGTTGGAGGTATGTGACTGGATAAGCTTTTAGGGTTGGAAAAATCATATGAGTCGCAGGGATGAAAGCTATTCCAAATTGGTGAAAATACTTCTCTGCAATAATGACCATAAGAATAAGAAATCATCGATTGGAAACAAGGAAAAAGATCTATCCCCTGAAAACATTAGAGAATGTTTGAATCTTCCCTTGGTTGATTAGAGACCACAGCGTGCCTATGTAGGTGGGCTCTATCGTTGTAGGTGGACTCTAAAAGGTGGATACCAACATTGCAGGCAAACTCAAACATTGTAAGCGGAATTAATTTCCAAAATACCCCAAGGGGTGCAGGCGAAGTTAATTCCTAAAATACCCCTTGAGATGTAGGTGGAGTTAATTCCTAAAATAACCCTAGAAGTGCAAGCGGATTTGAAAACTATAAATATTCCTCTCTCTCTCTCTCTATTTTGGGGTAACATTTCAAAAAAGAACTCTCTCTACCCTGATTTTGAAGGCTTGAAAACTCTTCAAGGGGCAAGTGCCTCCCCTAACACTAGTAGCTCTTAGCCCACTAATAATTCCTCTTAATGCCCAAAGGCACTCTACCATGGCACATGTATGGGTCCCACCCATGCTGTGGTATGGTGGGCTCCACATGATTATAATGGATAACAAGATAATATAATTTTACATAATAAAAACACACTAAAACCTAATAAAACACTAATTAATCCTTGAGAATGGAAAAGTTACTTTGGAAAATAACTTACAAGATCAGAATCATGTGACATGTACCCTACCCAATGTCCTAAGTTAATTAGGAATGGATATTAGGAACTTTCATTAGCACTAATCATTATTATTATTACTAATCATGATGATGCTTAATTAACCTAAGTGTAATTAGGCTTAATTCATGTTTCTATGGTCTCTTATAGGCTAAATAGCAAAGATCGCTTGCTTTTGGTTTTTTAGAGGATATTGGAAAACACCAATCACCCAATTATTCAATTATCTAAGTCCAAGACTGAGTTACCAAGTCAAACCTAGCAAAACCACTTTGATTAACCAAACCCTGTAAACCTGTTCCTGCTTTTCCTAAGCTTCTCATGGGCAATTAAGAGAGTTGAGTCCTCACTTAGTCACTAAGATATAACTCACTAAATCAAACCCAATCTTCTTGGTCTCGCTTTTCCTAAGCTCCTCACAGGTAATTGAGAGAGCTAAGCACTTGCTGAGTTACTGAGTCGTAACTCATTAAGTCAAATCTAGTCAGCTTGGTCCATTTTCTTAAGCTTTTTGTGTGTAACGTAGAGAACTGAGCTCACATTTAGTTGTAACTCACTGAATCCAAAACTCCTAGTCTACCTGGTCCTGTTCTTCCTATGCTTCTCTCGGGAATATGAGATAATCAAACCCTATTTTGACTTAGTGAAAGTCACATATCCTTCCTAGGCTTTCTACGATTATAAGGAGAGTTGAGCAACCTAGTTATCTATTTGGCTTAATCTCTTTCAAGTCTAAACACAAAAGAGGTCACACAATCTTGATTCCTTCTTTAGATGAACTAATGAAGATCAAAACACCGTTTCTTTAGGTTGACCTAGTGCCTAGTAATCCAACCTAGAGCCAAGTCATCCTCTTCACCCGCTGGCTTGAAACAATCCATAAATTATCAAGCCATCACAATGTACTTAGTGATAATAAAGAAAGCATACCCACTCGAAGGAGAGTGTTTATTTTGGGTCTCTAAATGTATTATACTTTTCTATTTAATCAAGGGTTTCCTTTCTTCGTTAAGATGTAATTAAGACCACTTATGGACTTGGATATAAACATATAATTTTCTGATGTATAAAGCAAGTGTAATCAAATTAGAACATCAATAAATGGAAATTGTTTTAGTTTTTCATAATTACACAAAATGTGCATCAATATTATAATTTTTCCATTTCATCCTCTTTTTTTATCTTTATACAACATGCTATGTGTTTTGTTACTTCTTTATTTATAATCCAACCAAGAAGAGAGCGAGACAAAAATACATGTGAATAAACTAAAATTTGTATAGAATTAAGGCAGGACACATATTTTTCTGCTTAGAACATTCAAGAGCAAGGTGACCTTTCTATCCACAATTGTAGCATTTAAGTTAGGTTTTATCTTTTGTTCCCCTATATGCTTTCCTCTATGATACTTGAAAATCTTCTTATCTTGAAGAATTTATTCTTTATCATTCCTTGTCAAACTCCTCTATATTAACCTTTGTGTTAGGGTCAATACCCCCTATGCTGTCAAAAATGAGTGATAAGAGCAATACCATAGTTTGCATCTATGCTCCAATTCAAGTTCTAAGTGACAAAAAATTCACAAAAACTTTTTAATTCCCTCATTATGCATAAGCATAAGTTTCAATTGACTCCAGAAGATTCAGGTGGAGATCTTATGACCGCTATAACTTGCTGCTCATTAGTGAGATCCTAACCAACCACATTCATTTCTTTGATCATGGTTGACATTATCCTAAGAAGCTCAACATTAAATGTTTAGGATCCATTACATATTGTTTGAATCTTAAAGTCAAAGCAACAATCTCGTTGTAGTTGTACCATCATATTTTATTTGCAACTTGTCCCACATTTCTTTAGCACTTGACAGATGCTCAAATTACCTAATCAAATTATCATGCATGTAGCTCAATAAAGTCAAGTGAGCTCTATGATCATTTCTACAACAAGCCTCATAGGTTTGTTAATCATAATGATGTTGGGTTTTGTTGCCTTCCTCAAGTTGGACCATAATATTCGTTAGATGATTGAGCAACCCATGCTTATTTAGAAGCTATGCCATGTATTATAGTTTTTCCATCTAACTTTTTGCCTTTAATGAGTTCAACTATGATGCTTTACAAGGCCCTATTTCACTATACTCAATTTAAAACTCAATTAAGCTCATATCTAGAATATTATTTTATTTTAAGTCTAAGTAGACCTTGAAAACTTTCATTCACATAATAAGATCCAAAATGTTGTATTTAAAATGCTAATAATCATCTCTTACCATGCAAATAAAAATTTACAGCCTATCTTGTGTCAAAATAAAACATAGGAAATACTTCCATAATTTACAAAATATAATCCTGAGGTGTTAAATTTTAAGACATCAGTGGTGAGGTTACTGTCCTAGCCATTAGGCACCTGAATAAGTGGAACATGGCATCATTAGCACATTAGCATGGGAAATGATTGAAAAAAGTTGTAAAGAAATTGCTATGGAAACTGAATTATATAACTAAAATGGTCTCATTAGTAGTTTCTTGGGTGAAATGAACCCAAGTAGTGATTTTGAGAAAGTCATGTATATCACTAGAGGGACTGGTGTACCATGATTATTATGTGTAATGTGATATGCATGAGATATTAAATTAAATTTTTGTGATGATTTGTAGTTATGAACTATTGAGTTAGACGCTATGGAAAAAGAACTCAATAGGTGATTTTTGCCAATTGGCCTCAAGTGAGGTGGTCAATAGCATGGGCATGTTCCATTTCATGCATTTGATGTGTGTGAAGTGTTTTATGTGAAATGGGACTATTGGTGAACATTTGTAAGTACAAATTTTGAATTTGAATAGTTTCATTATAATGGATAGATTATTACTTGAGCTTGGGGGTGGGATTAATATGTACTTTAATGTGAAATGATTATGCTAATATGTTATTATTAATGAGGGGTTAAATACATGGGAGAAAATAAGGCATAAAATGAAGAAAAACAAGAACAAAATGGAGGTAACAATGTGAGCGTCGCAATGGCCAAACGAGAGTCATGACATCTGGCTTTCAGCAGGTGAGCACCATAGCGACCAACCGAGTACCGTAACATTTGGTGTCCAGCAGGTAAGTGCCACGACATTTGTTTGTCGATGACGCGCTGGACCAGCAAAATCTTAACTTTTTAAGGGTTGTTTTAGCTCATTTCAATTCATTTTTCTTTCATCTTTCTTCCCTACACCCAACCCTTTTTTCCCCAGCTACTATATGTTTTAAAAGTTGGTGATTTTAGCTACAAAATCACTATGTTGCCCATAAAAGCAAGAATTTATGCATTTAAACTTGAGTTTCAGTGGTGTTGATGAAGGAAGAAGGTGGAAATTCATGTTCGCTGGAAACCATGGTGGGTTCTTAAAGATTTGGGGATGGATTCATGCTTTGGAATGAAAGTCATGCTTGGATTTAATGGTAAGTTGGTTTTTCCCCAATTAATTTGCATTTTCTGCTTGATTGAGGTTTTGGGAAATTCATAAACATTAGCTTTTGGGAGAAATTGATATGTACTATTATGTAAGTCATGGAGGAAATGGTTAATGGGTTACTTGTCATAATTTTGGGAGTGAATTACATATAAGAAATCATACTTTGGCTTGCTAGGGTTTGTAAATAGTGACTTTTGGGAAAAAATGATGGAGTTGATCTAAGATCATTGGGGAACTGATTAGTTATCTAATTATAGTGTTTTAGGGCTTAATTAAGGGTGAGATATATGATTTTGGGAAATAACTTAACTAATAATTGGAATGGGTCTTTATGCATAAAGTGTTTAAGTAGCAGCAATTTAATTGACTTAAATGATTAATTGAATTGTTTTAAGGTTATTGGCATGTTAACCATGTTGTATACAAGATGAATGATGGTATAAACTTGATGGTGGCCATTTAATAAAAGTTAGAGTTCAATTAACCTATTATGGAGGTTAATTCATTGTTATTGGTACTAATTAATTATAAATTATTACAATGTGTAATTGGAAATTGAACTATGTTGTGATCCATAAAGAAGGCAATAACCCAATTAAACAGTAATTAGGGAATTTCATGTATAATGACATTATGCAATGATTGGGATGAATTGGAAGTCTAATTAACTTGGATTTATGTCAAATTTAATGTTAAGTCAATTGTAAAGTGATGATATGTAACAAGAAGTGAGATTCAATTAATACACTTGATATTTAAATTATACAGATGATGCATGCTATGTGTTTAATGAATTGTTTTAATAAGAAACAACATAGAATGGAATATGTGATGCATATGATGTATGTAGGATTACCTGAGGATGGAAGGAAAGTAAAGTCATGAAACTTGAGGAGTTATGTAACTTGAGGACTTAATAGGTAAGTAGGCTTCTTCTTTTTGATTGACTATAATGTTGGATGGGGATATGGAATGTCCCATTTTCTTGTATCTGGACATATATGTTTGGACTGGGGATAGTGGATATCCCATATTTGTTTAACATTAATGTCTATTTGGTTGTGATTACATGAATGTTAGGGATAATGCATATCCCTTTGATTGAAATACTTAGGGTTTTGCTTATGATCTGGTAATGTGATTGTTGAGGATAAAGTGTATCCTCCAATTTTGTTTAGAAATGGATCTTGTATATTATACAATTGTGGATAAGATTATGGAAACGCAATGCTAGGAATTTTTGAATGGAATATAAAGAATCACACATTATGTTTTAATGTTAGGAATCATTATTTATGTTTTGGATGTGAACATGTTATGTTCTTGACTATTGATTCTTATTTTTTACAACATGCCCACTTACTAAGTTGCTCGAAATCATGCCTTCTTTTTTAAATTTTTAGTGGACAGGTTAAGCAAGGGAGCTATGGAAGAGGTTATTTAAGTTGTGATTTTCATTATGTTTTGTAGAACTTGAAATTTGTATTTATTCAAAATTGTAATAACTTATTAGAGATGTATTCTGTTATGTAAAAGATAAATGCATTGGCATGTCATAATAGTACATGTGTATGATATGGAAATAGATTATGTTATTTCCATCATGGGGTGATGTATATTCTTGGTTGTGGATAATATGCTAGTTCAATGAGTTATCGTTATGTTATTGCTTTAAGATTTTTAAATGAAAATATTAGTATTGATGATTGTGTTTTATATTGAAAAATGTGAGTATGGATATTGGAAATTTGTTTAATAAATGTATATCAGGTTTTGGATCTTAATAATTAAGGCAGACTCTACTGAATTTTTGGCAGAAATTCACTTTAGAACATAAAAATTATTTAGAAGAAAAGGAATGGTAGCATCCAGCATAGGCCCCAATAGAGAATAATCTAAAGGATGGCCAAAATGCATAGGGTGGGGGGGCAGAGCATTATAATTATTTTATGAGCTTCTAAATAATAAAAATATATCATCTAATAATTCATCAACCATGAACTTCATCTTGTGATTGATTATCACACTCTCTATTCAAGCGAGTTAGCATGTGGTACACATAAAAAATTATATAAGGCTTCAATCTCATATGCCACTTTCATATACACGAAGCATACCATAAATATCATCTAATAAATTAACTAATAAGCAAGCCAATATATGAAAGACATGCATATAAGTAGGTTTTCTAAATCAATCAAACCATGTAGGGTAGAATAAAATTGCCAAGAATTTTAATCTAACACAACTATACATGAATAGTCTATGTTTGTGCATATGCATATTGATTTTAATGGTGAACTACATTTTTATGCATATCCATGAAAAAACATGAAATTACATATTTTCTATTAGATATTAGATGAAACAATGGACATATTAATTCAATTTATATATTAAATATTTTAATTACATGAAAATCTTATCCATTCAATTATGGATTTTAAATCCTGGAGAAGAAATGTCAATAGAGTTTGACAACATGGCTAAATAGACTCAAGAACAATGAAAGGAATTCAATTCTCAAAAACATTCTTTGGCTCATATAAAGATCATACTATGATTCTCCATGATTTTTAGGCACAAGAAGATTCATCATTAGTTAAAATGATAGGCTATAATCCTTTATTAAAAAATGTCATAATTGTAATTCCAAGCAGCATATATCTAATGCTGCAGTGATTGGAAACACTTATGTGGATGAAATTGAAGCTTTTATTCAAAAATTTGCAACCCTCAAATTCATACTAGAGCTATCCAAAGGAGTGGCAACACATTTCGAGCATCATTAAAATCAACCTTGTAGCCACTATTGATGCATCATGGACATAAGATTCTAACATTTGTTGGTTCTAGACTTGGTCATTAAACACTAACCTCTTGAACTATGAAAATTATTTGGATGAAGAACTATAAGAGTCATACCTTTTATAATATTCCCTAACTCAAAAAGTTTAGTGTAATGTTGTTCTTGCTTTATTATTAGTCTATAAGTATTATAAAACTAAACAAACATTTTACACCATATTTTGATTACCCATCTTGAGCCTGGGTAACCATGCCTCATCCTATTGTTTGTGTAAATTGTTAGACTCAATGTTCTGGAAATGTTTGAATCTCTAAGATCAAAACTTAACCTAGTCCATACTTTGAACCATATTGGTCCTTCACAAAGATTGGCTCTTACTCCTCCTATAAGAATTTATCAAATTGACTTGTTGAACTTGCATCTACCACTAATGTCAATGCTTGTAAATCTAATTCTTCTCTTGCTAAGGGAGAAATTACGAACTGTACCATCCCATATTGAACAAAATTATTTTTCCTTTTAAAGCCTCCCTTGTCTGATCCATTTTGATCTAGGAAATAACAAATTACCCTTTATCAACTTCAGTTATAGTTTTTGCCTCAAACACTTTGATAGAATCTTCCATAATTATCTATGAAAGTCAAACCAGTGAATTCTCCTTTTAGAATTTCCACAAAAATAAGAACTACTTTCTCTGATCTTTGAGCATTTTCCTCTATTATTCTTTCTAGAGGAGATTTTTGATCAATTCATCCCAAAAGCTTTGGGTTATAAGTTGAAAACTTGCTGCTAGATAAATTCTAGTTTTTCCTATAGTCCAATCTTTTCCAGCTAGGATTGTAATTCTAGCTTGATTTGCCCAAGCTTCAATGTCTTTTTTTGTATCTCTTTGGAAATCAATGTTCAAATATGCACCTTACATAGATATAAGCTTCATTTTCCATCTCTAGGTATAAACCTAGATGAAATTATCCAAAGATAGTCTAGTTTATAACTACCATATCCTTATAAAGATAGTCTACTTTATAACTACCATATCCTTGTCCTATTACCAAACTTCTCAAACTTTGACTATTAGTTGGCCACCTCTCAGGTGGTTCAATACCTATTTCTGAGGCTAATCTTTTATCAGCTTGATCTATATGAGTTCTAGAGATTCCTCTTAAAAGCCTCATCTTGTCCTTAATAGACCTTGAAGATTTTACTCTTCTTCTAGCCTTTTTGCCTAAGAGTTTCCTCAATTTCATTTAGTCCATTATTTATTTCTTTCTAGACTCCTTCAATGTCATCTTTAGTTCATTTTTCTTTATCAAGAATTCACCCAATGTCCTATTTAGCATGACATTTTTCTCTATTTCTTGATACAAATTTTGATGGTTCAGGATAGTAATCCTTAGGAAAACCATATTGAGGAGTTTTCCAAATAGTAGGAACTTCCTAAGGAGCTTGAAAGCTTTCCTCATTTCTAGTTACACTAGACCTATCAAATAGACTTCTTATGACTAAAATTCTATTTGATACACTTGGTCTATTATCCTTATCAAGTTTTGCCATGTTTAATTAATAAGGCTTTGATATCATTTACAAACCAATGTGGCAATATCAAGAAAGAAAAGAAACTTAGAAACTTCCGAATAGAGAATTAATCACTCTCAAATGAACTACAGTAATAAGAAGTGGAAGCGACCCATTCATCTTTTTTGTTTTGGGTCTTTCTTATTTCTTGAGCTTGGTGAGATGCATGAAGAGATAAAGATATAGTGTTGTGATCTCTATCCATAGAACTCAGATTTGGATGATTAGATAGTCATTTTTAATGTCTTTAGATATCTTGGACTTAATAAAAAGGTCAAATTATTCAAAAATAGTTATATCATAAGATGTTAATAGATAGCTAAGGGATTGGATTTCTATGCAACTAAAATATTTAATATAAAAATTGAATTAATACGTCCATTAATTTCATCAAAATTTAATATAAAATATCTATTTTCATGTGTTTTTCAAGCTTATGTGTTAGATATGTAGTTCAACATGCACATGCATAAAGATATGCTATTCATGTATAAATGTGCCAAATGCTAGTCAATTTTATTCTAGCTTACGTGGTTTAATTATTTTAGAAAATCCACTTAGATGCATATCTTTCATATATTGACTTGATTATTTGTTAACTGATTAGATGATATTTATGGCGTGTTTCATGTATATATGAAAGTGACATATG
This sequence comes from Pouteria campechiana, assembly GCA_036873735.1. Taxonomy (NCBI): domain Eukaryota; kingdom Viridiplantae; phylum Streptophyta; class Magnoliopsida; order Ericales; family Sapotaceae; genus Pouteria; species Pouteria campechiana. The sequence goes on from JAYJMB010011900.1 coordinate 41,772, forward strand.
AGATTGAAGCCTTAGATATTTTTTGTGGACCACAAGCCAACTCTCTTGAGTATAGAGTGTGGTAATCAACTAGGATGAAATTAATGGTTGATGAATTATTGGATGATATATTTTTATTATTTAGGTGCTCATGAAATAATTTATTTATTTATTTTATTATTCAATGATGATCCAAAATAATACTTTGATTATTTCAAAGAGATCATGGCATCCTTATTTATTTAGTTTAGTAAATTAAATCTATTGGGGTTTATTTTATCAAGAGATGTAATTCTTGTTGGTCTCTTACAGATGGTAGCTTAAGAGGGGGGGGGGGTGAGGGGGTGAATTGAGCTTTTAAAAATTATAGTTAAATAAAAGATTAATGCTAAAACTATATGGAATAAATTACACAAGATACAAACACAGCTATTTTTATAGTGGTTCGGCCCTTCCCTGTTACCTACTTAACTTATCTTAGTTAGTTTCTCTCACTAAGCTCAGGTTCCACTACATTTTGATCAGCTCACTTTTATCAAAAAGTACACTTGTTGGTTTTCCTGCAACAAACTCTTACAACTGGTTTCTCAAGTGCTAACTAGTAACTCAATAATCTCCCAACAAGTCTATCCTACTTGCTACAATGTACTCTACAATCAGCAAGCCCCTAGCTTGCTATACTGGAAAATAGAAAGAATGTTGTATAGAAGTATGCCTCTTACATAGGTTGATTGTACAAAGATTAAAGCAAGAGTAGTAAGTACAAGACAGTTAAAAACAAATGTTTCAAACTCAAAACAAGTTGCAAAAGAATGTGCTTTGAATGAAATTCTAAGTGTTGCACAATGGAGTTGAAAAAAATTGGAAGAAAACTTTTAATATTTGAGTAAATGCTCTGTTAGTTTGTTTGATAGCTTCTCTAGCTTTTGAACATCCTTTATTTACTCCTTTTATATGAAGATTTGAAATCCACCCATTGGAGTGGGTGGTGAGCATTAAATGCAAGGGAACATTCAATTTTTTGACCATTGTGGCATTCCAATGACTTCAGACCATCTGAAGTAAAAACTTCAAACCCATTGAATTGATGGAGAGCTCTTCGAATGGGCACTTTTTTAGAAATTTTTGAGACGGTGTTGCTTCAAACCCTCTGAAGTATACCTTCAACACCTCTAAAGGGACAAAATTTTGCTCATTATGAATGACTTGAACTAGCGCCTTTAGAGTAGTGTTTCAGCTCCTCTTATGCTCACTTCTGTTAGGATTGCTATGGATGATTTTAATGAGAATAAAACTTGTATTAAGACAAAATTTATGCTAATGATATATGAGCTTGAATTATGAACAATTATGCTTGGAACGTATGCATACTTATGTAAGTTTAAATCATATAAGCATATATTCATGCTTATCATTCTATGTTGTAACATATGTTTGCACTATGCTTTATTGAGCTATCATATTATGTGCTTGAATGATAATGTTTGTTATCCTTGCTCCACAACATGTGCAAATCATACAAGGATGAATAACTTATCGTGATCTATACTGCATTCATTGTTGTTTATCATATGATCATGTGTTGGATCATTTACATCATAAAGATAAATTATGTGTGAAACATGGCCAAGTGTGCTTAATGAGTTTATCCTTATGAATTTGTGCTCAATGAGCTTATCTTTACAAATTCAGTTTGCTTATCAATGTTACATTGCATATCTTATGAAAATTACATTTGAATGAATATATGTGATATATTTCAAAGCTAACAATGTGGCAAATGAAGAAATTTCTAAGTGCAAAATTACAACTAGTTGCTCCAACCATGACCAAGCAAAAGTTCATTTGAGACTAAGCAAGAAGGAGCAATTTTGTCAAGAACTCGGATAAGTGAAAATGGAAAAGAAACTTCATTTGATCATCATAAAATGAGAAGACTTCATCAGACCAAAAGAAGGTGAAGAAAGAATTTTGTCTGACCAAAATCCTAGACAATTGCATATAATGAGAAGGTGCTTCGTCTGATTAATGAATGCCAGATATGAACTTTGTCCAACACTTACTTCAGATAAATGCAGAACAAAGAGAGTTCATCCTACTTTGTTCAAATGAAAAGATAAAAAAAAGTAAAGATTGTATAAATCCAGTCTAGCTTTTTTGGCACCATCAGATTTCGTTTGATATTAACTTCGGACAAATAACCAAGAAGAAACTTCAACTGGCAGACACAAATCAAAGGGAACAATTGTATGAGACTTACTTCATAAGAATATAAATAGAGAGAGGCCATGACTTTATCCAAACTAAAGTGTTATGCAACTGGCAATTAATCCGAAGCATCAAAACAACATTTTTGCTCATGTGCTTTTGGCATGTAGAATCATTCCATCACCATTTTTGGCAATCAATGGCACAACAGGCTTTCCAATTGTGACAAGTCAAAATGGAAGAACATTTCAGAAAACTTATCTTCCTCTCTATAAGAGAATGATGTTGTAACAGTTTGGGACAAATAAGAAGCAATGCATTCCAATGGAAAAAATCATAACGGTCTTCTACATTCAATGTTGCTCTCGTTCCTACATCCAATCCAACCCATTCCTTTGTAATGGTCAAGTTTTTGAAGAGCTATTTAAGGAGTTGAGTTGGATGATTAAAAAGCATGTGAAGAGTATCTTTCAAAAGCCTAAATCTTTGATAAATCTTTCCACCCATGGCCAAGAGCTTAAATCTTCAAATATCCATTAGAGAGCTTCAACTTTTAGATCTTAAAGGCCATCCTCCTCATTACATCACGGGAGGATCTTTTACACTATAAGGGGCTGTGAAACATTAAGACTTCCCCGACGCTTCAATGAAACACTGTACAAAAGTGTATAAGTTTACTAGTGATCTTGAAAACCATTAAGTTGGTGGTGAGCTTAGAAAAACCATCATTGTATAAGTTTGCTGGTGATCTTGAAAACCAGTGAGTTGGTGGTGTGCTTGGGAAAACTATCATTATATAAGTTTGCTATCATCTTGGAAACTAGTGAGTTAGTGGTGAGTTTGGGAAAATCATCATAGTATAAGTTTGTTGATGAGCTTAGAAACCAGTGAATTGATGGTGAGCTCAGAAGAACCATCATGTTTGATGGTGATCTTTGAAACCAGTGAGTTTTTGATGAGATCAGGAGAACCAGATTGTACTCCATTAGATGAGATATAGTGGAACCCAAGGCACAAGGAGAGTGTGCTCTTGGACGAGTGGAGTACGGAGGTTGCCAGAACCAATAATAAAAAAATTATGTCATTTGTGTGTGTGCTATTAGTGATTGCTTTAATTTCTTTGCATCTTTCTTCTTCATTATTTATTTCATATTGCATTGCACATAAGCATGTAAAAAGGAAAATTAGTTTAACAAGGGGTTAAGTAACAAAATTTTTACAAACCCAATTCACCCCTCCTCTCTTGAGTTAAGCCATCCTACGGGACCCAACAACTTCTACATGCTTCAACACCTTTGAAGTGAGGCTTTAGTACCTCTAAAGTGACCCAATTCCCTTAGTCGCACGCCTACAAGCTTTGGCTCATCTGAAATACATTGCAAACATACTTTTAGTCTAAAGAGGAATTTTAGCATGTCTGAAGTGGCGTTAATACTTCGACACAATGGCTTCATGCTTCAGCACATCTAAAATTGGTATTGGAACATCTGAAGCAATGTGTTAACCCACTTTGAAGCATATTTAAAACATCTCTTAAGTTGTTTTAATATTTGAACTTTGGCATCTATCTATATGTACTTTAGTAACATAGTTTAGCACATCTGAAGCGCCTCTGAAGGTACTCTGAAGCTCCTTTTTGATGCCAAGGTGTTCCATTAGCTATAGTTGGCCTTTGAAGCTTGGATCTCATATCTAAAATAACTCTGAAGTTATTTCAGATTTAGTTTATATGTATATAGCCTTCATCTTTTAGATTCTCTGAACTTCTTTATATTCTAAATTTGTTCCTCATGATTTCATACGTGTTCTAGTCCCTCAGAAATCCTCTTCTAAGTTCAGGGTCATTCTTCCTTGAGTATTTGTAAGTTTTTTCATCTATAAACTCTTTGTGTTAGATCTTGTCTTGATATGAACCTATATATGTTGTCCACACATCTAAAGTTACTTCCTTGAAACTTATTTATATACTTATCATTGCACACTTGGGAATGTAATGGTCAATACCTTATCACTTCACTCACATGTTTGCTCATCTTCAAAACTTAGCTGGTTAATCACACTCATCATCAAAATCAAGCTAAGCTAAAGGGTTAGGACCAACATTCTCCCCCTTTTTGATGATGATAAAACATTTGAGTTATATACCTTTTAGAGAACAAAAAATATATGGAAACTAAGGAATGAAATAGATATTCTGCTAAAAACATATAGCTCCCCCTAAATAAGTGTTCTAAGCTCCCCTTGACTAAGTGCGTCTTCTAATTATATTTCTAATAACTCCCCTGAATGAGTACACTTGACTATTTCTACTATATTTGTTATTTCTCCCCCTTTTGTCATAATCAAAAAGTGCATAAGGGAAAAGAAAAATAGTGACACACTTACAAAAGAAAGAGATATAAAAAAAAGTGTATTTAATTGAATGTATAAAATGATACAGTGTTTACATACAGAACAAAATGATACATTCATGTAGAATACATATAGCGAAACAACAAAAATGGCAGCAGGTCTGGGAAATGGATTAGTGCTTTGTCAAGAATGGCTTAGGTATTGGCATGCATCCTACCATAGTATTTCTCATGGTGTAGGATGATGGGGGTAGGCTTTGGTAGTGGCTTAGGAGGGGCTTAGCATTGGCTTGAGGTTTGGTGCTGGCTTTTGTGTGGGTGTAGGTTTGGGTTTGGGTGTTGGTTGAGGTTTAGGTGTAGGTTTGCTTTTTGGTGTTGGTTGAGGTTTAGGTGTGGGTTTGCTTTTGGGTGTTGGTTGAGGTATAGGTGTAGGTTTAGGTTTAGGTGATGGTTTAAGGTTGAAGATCTAGGTTTGGTTGAAAGGGTAGGTTTGGGCAAAGGTGTGGGCTTGGGTGAAGGTTAGGTTGGGGTGCAGGTGGGCATAGTAGGGGTTTCTGTTTGGTCAACAAGAGGTCTAAGTCTTTCCCTATAACCAGGATTAGCTATTTAAGGAAAGGAAGGGGTAGGTCTTTCATGAAAGCATTTAGGTTGGTTGATTATCTCTCTAAGTACACATCATTGGGACATAGCAAAAGTTAGGATCAGATGTGTCAATAAGAGTGTGAGACTTCTTAAGAGGGGTAGTTTTAATGGTGATATATTCTGATGTAAGTGGGGATTGTGGTACAGGCTAAGGTGAGGAAGGTGAGTTGGATTGTTGAAGGTATAGTGGTAGGTAGTCATCTATGTCAGCAAGCAGTTTTAGTTTGTTGTTTTTGGGTATGTGGGCAGGATCCTTTAGGACAATGATGTTAGTAATAAAACTTGGGTCCTCAAATTCAGGGAAGGGAAGGTCTTGGGTTGTAAAAGGTTTATTTTGGGACTAGAGGATGAAAACTATAGTTGCATTGATCTCCTTTTGAGCTTGAAGCTCTTAGGAGGTCATCTTGATTCTTTTGGTAGGCATCCTAGGGGCTGGCAGAGTGGGTTTTGGTAGTGTGGAAGGCTTGATTGTAGGTGTTTGGACTAGGGTTATAGAACTAGGTGAGGTGACAAGTTTGGAGAGTTTTTGTTTTTTATATTGAGGTGGTAGTGTGGGTAATGATGATGGCTTGAAGGTCTAGTTGAATTGGGTAGGTTGATGTGTTTGGGTAGGTTTTGTAGCTAATGATGTGGCTGCTACTACTATACTCTCTTCTTTGAAACTATCTTCTTCTCTTTTGATATCCTCTATTCTTGTTGCCTCTTCTTCTACTCTACCATATTGCTCTCTTCTTCTTTCTTCTCCTCCTCCTTCTTCTTATACCTTGCCCTTTTTATTTATTCTACTTTCTGTGGTTTCTTGAACCCAATTCTCTTAGGGAATAGATTTTCAACTAATTGGATATTTTGATGCTAATTTTGGAGTATATAAAGTTGATAGAAGAAGTAATAGTAGAACCTGTCAATTTCTAGGAAATATTTTAGTATCATGGTTCTCTAGAAAATAGACTAGCGTTGCTTTCTTATAGCAGAAGCTGAATATATAGCAGCTGGAAGTGTTGCGCTCAATTACTATGGATGAAACAACAACTTCTTAATTATGGACTAAGCTATAGAGACATACCTATTAAATGTGATAAAACTAGTGC
>JAYJMB010011911.1:0-48021 GCA_036873735.1 Pouteria campechiana
CCGAATCATCTGAAGTTGTTCAAAACTCCTCAATTGACACCTTTTTGCGCTCAACCACTCCAATTGACTCCTAAATCCAAAATATGAGAATAATGAGTATATTTAGGAATCAAATAGGTGCAAAAGATGAAGTATTAGAGAAATAAAATATGACATTTTGCATTCTCATCAGTCGCGACACTAATCTGTTGCCTGTTTAGAGATATTTTCGTTTTTCATCCATAATTTTATCATACCATATCCAAATTGAGTAATTTTTATTGCATTGGAAAGATAATTCCATGACATACAACTTTCATGTTAAATACTCTTTCAAATTAGTTCATTATCTGTCCAAATTGAATCACAATGAATCCTTTTCTAAATTTAGCTTTTCCACTTATGAAAAATTACCATAGCCCAATTTTATATAAAACATTTCAAATCTTCCAATAATCACTTTCCACACATCATATATATGAAATAAGACTTTTTTATGCTATTTACCACTTTATTTGAAATCAATTTCTAAAAATCACTTATTTAGTTGTTTTTAATCGAATTTCTCTGAATTTTTGTGCTATAATGACTTCACATGTCATTTTTATTCTAAAATGCATCCAAGTCTTAAACCAAGATTCCTCACACATCACATACATGAAACAAAATATATTCATGATATTTTCTATCTCATTTGAGGTCAATTATAAAAAATCATCTATTCAGTTCATTTTAACCAAATTTTCTGTTATAAGTAACTCCATAAGCTGTTTTTATTCCAAGTTACATCCAAAACTCAAGCTAATTTTCACACACATTACACTACACATAATAACTATCTTAGGCCATTCACATTGATCATAGATATGCTTTTTCTCAAATTCACAATTTTAGTTCTTTTTGCAGAACATTCAACTCAATGATTCAAAATTGAAAGATTGTCTCCAAAGTTCAATTTAAAACCTCATACATGTTACATTATGCGTAATAAGCTTGCTTCATTAGTCGCTAAAGTCATATTCATGACTTAACTCAAAATTATTACTTGGGTCAATTTCACTCAAAACTACTAATTAAGTCATTCTCTTTGTTCAATTCAGTTTTTCATAACACATTTCTTTATAAATCACTATTTATCACTTCAATTCTTCACTTTACTGAAATGCGAAAGATTTTCCCCAAATTTCAACACCACAAGTGTTACAAGTTGGAATTTAGAAGAGTGTTGGGAACACTTGTTTAAGCTCCTTGGAGTTGGAATCTAGAAGAGTGTTGAGACCACTTGTTTATGCCCCTTAGAGCTATAATCTAGAAAAGTATTGGGAGCTCTATGTTAGTCCCTTATACAATGGTAGCTCAAGAGAGGGGGGGGGGGTGAATTGAGCTTTAAAACTTTTTGGCCAAATCAAATGATTAAAGTGCTGAATGAATAAGTAAAACAGATTGCACAACACACAGCACAAGATTTTTATAGTGGTTCAGCCTTTTCTAGGTTCCTACTCCACTTCTGCAAGTTAGTCTCCTCTAATGAACTCAGGTTCCACTAATACCTCGATCAACCTGATCAAATATATGTTAGTTTTAGAACAAGCTTACTAACCAACTTACTGGTTTTTCAAGCTAACCAGAAATTTTCACAACTTATTGGTTTTCAAAGCTCACCAACAAACTTATACCCTTTCAGCAAGTTCCCTACTTGGTTATCTTAATACATAAACACCAAGCACTCTGCTTGTGTTCCAAACATTAAAATGAAGTGTACATATTGATGTCTCTTACTTAGACAAATTTGTACATAAAATTCTGAACTTTCAGTAAATGAATAAGAAAATGAGAGTAAATGATTCAAACTCCTTGATTAAGAAGCAATTTAGACTTTGAGAGTTTGTGATAGAGATGTAGCCATTGTAGTTGAACTTTAAAGAAAGATTTTGAATGCTCTTCAAATTTTTAGTAATGATAAGTGATATTCAAGATTTTTTTTCTTTTGCTTTTGAATCTCTCTTTTATAGGTTAAGAGAGATTTTTTCGTTGCTGACTTTGGTAGACATTCAAACATTTGAAAATATTTTTCTTTACCTTATATTTTGTTTGATGTCTAACTTTGCTCCATTCTGGTATCGGTCTACTACTCTATCACTAACGTTTCTCAATATTCACTTTCATCATGGGTGTTTTGAAGTTGCTTCTTCAGTAACTCCAAAGAGACAAGTGAACAGTTAATGTCTTGAATGATTTTGGATGACTTAATTTATTTTTCTTTAGATTCTCGAAAATAATAGTAAGCCTTCTTAGTTGCAACTGTCCTTTGTAGAAAAAAGTTTGGATAATCTAAACTTTTGATGCTTTAGAAAGCCAACTCCGATGTAGTGTTTAATGACTTCGAAGATTGCTTATTGTCTTTGAAGTAAAGTCTTGAGGACTCCGAAGCAGGTCTATTTACTCTGAAGCTTGTTTGAATTTACTTTGAAATGTGACTCTAAGTTCTTCGAAGCATATTTGTTTACTCCGAAGTGTAGCTGATTAACTCTGAATCTTGTCCTATTATTTTCTAGCTATACGGTGATAACTTTGAAACTTTTATGACTACTCCCAAGCATACTTGATGATTCCGAAGCTTTCTTGATTATTTTGAAGTACACTGTGACTTGTTTGAAGCTTTAAAAAAGACTCCAAAGTGTGCGTATGTATACTCCAAAACACGTTGTGAGAAATCTAAAGCTTATCTTGAGCTTTCTCCAAAGCTTTCCAATTATCTCCGAAGCTTTCTATTAACTCTCCAAAGCTTATCTATCTACTTTGAAGCATACTTGTAATGACTTCAAAGTATTTTATTTTACTCCAAAGCTCATTGTGAAGACTCCGACTCTTATTTTGAATATCTCTGAGCCATACCATACTAATTCTGAAGCTTTTGTTGGTTTACTTTGAAGTTAGTTGAGATGACTCCGAAGATGCTTCTGTTAGCTCCGAAGTATGTCTTCAAAACTTTAAAATTTCCATTTTTTTGATTTAATTATATAAGAAATTTATATACTTAATTTTAAAGGAGCATTTTCTTTATGTCTTCCTTTTATCATCATGAAGATTATTCTCAAGTTGAGTATGAGTTAACATTTCTACAACATATTTGAGAACAGATTGTTAGTACCTTAATATTTCACTTATGTCTTTGCTCATCATGAAAACATACTTGGTTAAGAATATTCATCATTAAAATCAAGCTACATAATATGTTCAACATTCTCCCTCTTTTTGATGATGACAAAATAGTAAGTGATATACCTTTCAAAGCTTGTCTAACAATAAATTTAAAGCAACTTATTTTGCAGATATTTTATAAAGATTTCTATTAACTAATTCAGTATAGCTCTCCTTGAATTGATGCGTATTATTTTAATATATGTCATAGAAATTTTCATTTATATGACATCTTATACATGCACCTATCATTTTAGTTTATATCACAGTATCACATTTTCTCTCCCTTTTTGTCATAATCAAAAAGGTGGAAACAGACAACAATAAGTCAAAGAAAAGATGCATATATATATGTATATTAAACTTTTCAAAATTTCAGATACAATTGTAGATACAAAAAAATTACATCAGAAATAAATAAATAAATATGTGGCAGATTTATTTGGGTGGTTTAGGTTTTCTTTGGTATGTCTTGAGAAGGACATCTTGAAGAGGTGGAAGAGGTGACTTGGGTTCAAAAGAAGATGGTCTGGAAGAGGGCTTGGATGTTCTAGCCCTTTTTAGTGGAGGAGGTTGAATGGGAAATGGATCTTTTGGAATTGCCATAGGATGTTCATGTGTATAAGTTATAATTCCACAACTGTGAACATAGATGAAATCTATTCTTTCTCAAAAATTTGGATCTAATAGCTAAGAAAATGCTACAAGGGTCCCTTTATGAAAGCCTCTGAGTTTGCATTCATCCTACTTATGTACTCCTAATAGTATATGATTATTCTTTCAAAAGGAGCCTTTTTGTATTCTTTCGGAGGTGGAATTCTAGGCTTGTTTTTTGGTTTTGAAGTGGATGGTTATAACGAAGAAGGTGATGGTTTTGGTTTTGGGATAGTAGGTGGCTTTTTGGTTTTGGTAGTGGAAGAAGGTGGTTTTTTGAGATTTTTGGTTTTGGAAGAAGGTGAGGAAGGTGGTGGAAGAGGCTGACACTATGGTGGTGGTTGTATCTACCTTATCCTTTTTTTGGATAGAAAGATCATTCATCTAAGGATATGGGAGAGGCAGATTGTCAGCAATGGCCTCCAAGTTGGCATTGTTGTAGAAAGTAAATTCTTCCTTAGTGAGAATAAAGAATTTATGATGACCTCAGGGAGATGGAAAATCTTTTCTAAGAGGTTTTGACATTGGAAGAATTTTAAGAAGTTTCTCAGAGTAATCTTGAAGAATTAACTCTTTATTAGGAAAGTGAATTTTGTGGTTATTTAGAGTCACTAGAGGATCGGGAAGGAGTAGAATCCTATGAAGAATGTTAGGATCCTTAAGTTCAGAGAATGGATATTCTTGAGGGCGTATATGGATATTTTGAGAAAGAAACATTCTAACAACTTCAAAATTGATTGCTAACTTGATCCTAAACTCTGAGAGGAGACTATGAAGGACTTTGTGGTGGAGTTTTTGGAGGAGTGGGAGGTCTTCTCTACTCTGGACAAATTGAGGGTGTGTTCCATTCTTGTGGAAGGTCCACAATCTGTTCAGGGATTACTTGTCCAGATCTAATGAGATCCATCCATGTCCAGTCCAAAGAGATGGATGGTCCTAGAGGAAGAAAATAAACTCTAGGTAAAGGCACTATGATAGAATACTTCCTATACCGAACAATGGCTCTGTGAGGATTGGTAAGATAATCCTCAGGTAGATTGGAGAGGTTTTCAGTGTTGGGAATTGATGGAGGCTGTGTTGGAGGAGGTTGACTCTCAAGTTGAGCAACCTTTGGAATAACAGATGATGATGATGGATGAGGAGGTGAAGGTGATGACATCACTGTTATTGGTGAGTTGTTTTGATTCGTGATGGGTGATGTGGAGGTGATAGAAAGTGAGTTTGAGGTGGATAGAAATGGGTTTGAGGTGGAGTGAAATGGGAATAAGGCAGAGAGAAATAGAAATGATAGGTTTGACCTTTGAATGATTCTGCTAGAGCTTGTAGAGAATCAAGTCACTAGTCAATCTTATCAGCCCTTAGGATCCTAGATGACATGATAGTTGAAAGATTGTGATCCATTCTATTCATTTGGAGGGCTAAGGTTTGCAATAAGTATTCAATCATGAATAACCTGTCCTCTAGGTGTTGTGGGACTTGTTGGAAGTAGGAATTGATGAGATGGATGGTTGATCACTGTGAGTGGGTCTAATGGGTGAAGGGGATCTGATGGGAGTGTGTGATGGCATATTTGCTGTTTCTATTTCTTCATGTACATCCTCTCTCAAAATTTCTTCTATAATATCTTTTATGTCTATTCTTTGTTCTTCTCTTGGAACTTCTTCTGTTCTCTTAGCTTCGGTTTGTTTTCTCTGCTGGAGACTACCTCTCTTGTTTCTGCTGGTAGACTTATGAAGTCCTATCTTTCAATTCCTTCTTCTTCTCTATGTGAGGAGAGTTCTTGCCTTTGTAGTGTAACATCCCCTCTTTCGAGAATTTCATTAGGTAATTGATTTACTCTTCTTGGTTTTTCAGAGATCCAACTTTGCGTAGTTTGCTTAAAGCCTATTCTTTTCATAGCTTTCTCATCAATTGGTTTGTGTTTCTTAGAGGCTCTTCATTCTCATTTGAGATAGCTACTCTTGCTTCCTTGATCAGCTTGGTCAAAGCCATTCCATAAGGTAAGGGAAATCTGGTGGTGCTCTTGATCAAGTGAATGTGATTTGTTATCAGTCTAGCTAGATTTAGCTTTCTTCTATTCTCCAATGCCTAAATGATTCTGACATCTTTCTCAGATATATCTCCTGTAGCTCCTCTTCTAGGATATACATTTTTCATAATAATGAGATATGCTAGCCTAAGATTTGCATTCAAGTGACTAGCATGCAGATAATTCTCCTTTTCATCTATCTTAGTTTTTGCTAAGTCTTAGAATAGCATTGCTTTAGAAGGCCACACAATCTTTTCTTCTTCTTTAAAGAGATTGAAACAGTTCCTTAAACTCTCTGTGGATAATTCGATTTTTATTTCTCCTATCCACGTTCTTTCCATTCTAGTATTGAGATTACATATCAGTGCCCTTACTAGTCTCGGATACAAACTATCTCTGTAACTCACATAACCTTTCCAGCCTTGGTAACTTAACCATTCAGACACTTCTTATTCCATACCAAAGTCTCCAAAATTGAATAATTTCCCTTTGATTATTCTCCTATCCTCATATCTTTATGTGAATCTAAAATAATCAGATGAACTATTTAGAAAGATTACCTCTAGTGTATCAGTTTCCTGTCTTGCTTTCTTGGTTGCTCTTTTTTGTGGAGAATTTTCTCTTTCCTTTCTCTTACTTTTTGCTCCTTTTGTTCTAGCCATTTTGACCTAGAGTTCTAGGTTTTTGGGAAGAAAATGGAATTTTTGAGAGTGAAGTAGAAAAGTGGATGGAGAGAGTAAAGAGGTAGGAAGATGGACCGTCTTCTCTAAAGGAGGGGTTTTGGGAGTTTGGAGAAGAAGGGTTTTAGCTTTCAGAGAGTTTACAGACACTTGAGTGCCTTTTGATTAGATTGATAGATATAAAAAGATCTCCAAAATACTTATGTGTTTTGGCTTCGGATACTTTGAAAGAGATTTTTTAGAGGAGATGATTTAATTTACGATTTTGGATATTCTGAAGCATTACTTTAGAGGCCTTTGCCGATCTTCGGATGCTTTTGTTTGAGCCTTTAGAGACTTTTGTTTGGGGCTTCAGAGACTTTTGTTTGGGACTTCGGAGGCTTTTGTTTGGGCCTTCAAAGACTTTTGTTTAGGGCTTTAGAGACTCCAAAGTTTGAAATCTGACTTAACTCTAAAACTTTGTAAGATGGATTTTTGGGATTGTAGGTTTTAAGTTATATATATATATATTTAAATTATTAATTCATGTTTATTTAGGAATTATTACTAAGATAGATAATTAAATATGTATTTGTATATTTCTTGGAACATGAAAGATTTGAATTTATTTCATTTTCTATTTTGCATAGATGAGAACATAGAATGACTAATTTGTTTGATAAATTAAGCATTTTATGCATTAGGATCTAGAATGCCTAGTTCTCTTCTTATCACATTAAATCTTTCTTCTGGTAATGGTTTTGTGAAAATATCTACTAGCTGATTTTCTATTGGGACAAATTCTAAGCTAATGTCATGGTTTTGAACATGGTCCCTAATAAAATAATGCCTGATTTCTATATGCTTAGTTCTAGAATGTAGAATTGGGTTCTTGGTCAGGTTTATAGCACTAGTGTTGTCACATTTGATAGATATATCAATAAAGTTAAAGCCAGAGTCTTTTAATTGTTGTTTCATTCATAGGATCTGTGCACAACAGCTACTTGCTGCTACATATTCAGCCTCAATAGTTAATAATGCAATTGATGTTTATTTCTTAGAAAACCATGAGATAATCTTGCATCTTAGAAATTGGCAAGATCCTAAGGTACTCTTTCTATCGACTTTATATCCAGTAAAATCTGCATCTGAGTAATCTATTAAATTAAAATCTGAACCTTTTGGATACTATAATCCAAGATTAGGTGTATCTAAAAGATATCTAAATATTCTTTTTATAGCAATAAGATGTGACTCTTTTGGTTTTGATTAGAATCTAGCACATATGCATACACTAAACATTATGTCAAATCTATTAGCAGTTACATATAGTAAAGATCCTATCATGCTTTTGTAAAGTTTTTGGCAAATAGACTTCTTTCATCTTTGTCTATTTTTATTAAAGTATCATTAGCGTTCCATACCTTTTTCCATCTTCAAAGTTGAATTTCTTTAGCAGTTCTTGTGTATTTAGCTTGGTGAATGAAGATTCCTTCTTTCATCTGCTTAATTTGTAGTCCCAAGAAGAAGTTGAGTTCACCCATCAAGCTCATTTCAAATTCTCCCTGGATTGTCTTAAAAAATTCTTTGCAAAGATTTTTATTAGTTGCAACAAATACTATATCATCAACATATACTTGAACTATGAGAATATCTTTTGTTGCATGCTTAATGAAGAGAGTAGTATCAACTTTGTCTCTTGAAAAACCTTTCTCAAGGAGCATATAATTCTTCAAAATCAATACCTTCCTCCTGATAGTATCCTTTTGCCACTAATCTTGCTTTATTTCTTATTATAATTCCAGATTCATCTAGTTTGTTCTTAAAGACCCATTTAGTTCCTATAGCAGATTGATGATTTGGTCTTGGAACAATAGTCTACACATAATTTCTTTTGAATTGGTCTAATTCTTCTTGCATAGCTGAAATCCACTTTTCATCTTCTAAAGCCTGTTCTATGCAAGTTGGTTCTAATTGAGAAATAAAAGCAAAATTGTCATATATTTGGTGATAAGAAGATCTAGTTCTAACTTTGTCATATACATCATAAATTATCTGACTTTCAAAGTGATCATACATGAATCTTCAATCTTTGGGATAAATATTCTTACCTTCATTGTTTACCTCATTGATGGATGATCTATCATCTATTTCTTCTTCATCCATTTGTGTCTCTGATTGAGGAGGTTCTCCTACTTTGTCTTGTATTTTCATTTTCTCAATTGAAGTTATTAGTTCACTTGTCTCATCATCAAAATCACTTGTCCTCCTAGAGGAATTAGTATTTTCATCATATTTTACATGAATAGATTCCTCTACAGTCTTATTTTTCAGATTGTAGACTCTAAATGCCTTACTAACAATGAAATAACTACAAAAAATGCCTTCATCAGATTTATTTTCAAATTTTTCATGATTTTCTTTGCCATTGTTAAGAATAAAATACTTATAACCAAAAGTATGAAAATATGAAATATTTGGTTTCTTGCCATAGTCTAATTCAAATAAAGTTTTGTTGAGTATAGATCTAGCAAAGATTCTGTTAATAATATAACATGTTGTGTTCATTGCTTAAGCCCCAAAATACTATGGGTGACCGTATTCACTCAACATTATCCTTGCCATTTCTTGCAAGGATCTGTTTTTCCTTTCAGCTACTCCATTTTGTTGGGGTGTTCTTGGTGCAGAAAAAGTTTGAAGAATTCCATTACTTTCACAGAAATTAGTGAATTTATGGTTTTCAAACTCTCTACAATGATCACTCCTTATGGTAATTATATGAAAGCTTTGTTCATTCTGTACATGTTTGGAAAATATCTCAAAGAATGAAAAAGCTTCATCTTTGGATGTTAAAAATATTACCTAAGTAAATCTACTAAAGTCATCTACAATGACATATGCATAATATTTCCCTCCAAGGCTTCTTGTTCTTGTTGGTTCAACTAAATCCACATGTAGCAACTAAAGAGGTTTAGTTGTGTATACTTCTTTGTTTGATTTGAATGATTCTTTTACTTACTTGCCTTTTATGCAAGTATCACACAACTTATTGTCAAATTGGAGTTTTGGTAAGCCAATAACTAGATCTTTATTATACACTCTTTTAATCAGATTCTTATTGGCATGTCCTAGTCTACTGTGCTACAACATGGGTTCATTTTCATTTACAATAAGACATTTGACTTGGATATCACATAAATTCACAAAATACACATTTCCATGTCTCTTTCCAAGTACTACAACTGAATTTGAACTATCTAATATTGAACAAGTATGGGATTCAAATGGGATTCAAACACAAATTTGTAACTATTATCACAGAATTGACTTACACTTAAAAGGTTGTGTTTTAATCCTTCTACTAATAAAACATTTGAAATTGTAATAGGGGGAGGTTAACCAATTTTACCAATTCCAACCACTTTACCTTTTCCATTATTCCCAATGGTAACTATTCCTCTATTTTTAGTTTTTAGTTCTACAAACAACTCCCTTTCTCCTATCATGTGTCTTGAGCAACCACTATTAATATACTATTTACTATTCTCTGTGGCTCTCCAACACACTTGCAGTAATGAAATTAAGTTATAATTTTTGGTGCCCATATATGAATGGATCCAGGTGGGTTAGTAGTAGAATATTTTGACACCCATTTTTAGATGCTACTAATCTATTTTTGGGATATATAGTTGTATTTTCTACTTTAGCAACTGTCTTAGGAATCCAAATCATATTCTATTTGGGTTTTGATTTTCTTTTATGATTTTTCTTTCTTTAGTTTTCTAATCTTTCTTTGCTTTAAGTTTAAATAAGGTAGTAGTTAAGGTTTATTTTAGAGCATGATTTTTTGCTTTAATTTACTCAATTTCTATATTGATAGTCTGATAAGTTTTGAGCAATTTGTTTTCTTATTTTAATTTGAAGCATTCATTAATTTTTCTTTCAAGTTCTCTTTTGGTTTCCTTGTGCTTAGTTTTTAATGTTTTGAAATCTGAATATAGTTCTTCTAATAATTCTTCAATATCAAAAATTTTAGGTTTCAAATTTACCTCATCATTGTGGATAGTTATGAAGCTTATTCTTGTATGATGTTCTTCTTGATCCTTTTCTTTGGAGCTAAGGGAGCTGAATTGAGCTTCATTTTCTTCTTCCTTTTCACTCGAGCTTTCTTTTATCATGTTTTTTAGTATATCTCATGTAGCCATAACTTTCTTCTTCTTTCCAAATTTTTTGCTATCAGAGACATTCTTTTTATCAAAGTAAGAGTTATACCTTTTCTTCTTATCTCCTTGCTTTTTATCTAGTTCTGGGCAATCAAACTTCATATGCCCAGGCTTGTCGCAGTTGTAATAGATTGGAACTTCCTTTTTCTTGTCTTTACTTTTGAAGTTCATGGAATTGTTTCCAAATCTTTTGTTCTTGAACATGTTTCTGAATTTTTTGGTTATCATTGCCATATCCTCATCATCTTCAGTGGTTGAGGCATCTTCTGAAGATTCTTTACTTTTTGATTCTTATTGTAAAGCTATTATTTTCTTGCCTTTGACTTCATTTGGTGCTTTTTGTTTCATTAGGACTTCATGAGTTATGAGTGATCCCATGAGTTCTTCTACTATCACCTTTGTTAGATCTTTTGCTTCCTGTATAGTAGTCACTTTAGGCATCCAATGTCTAGACAGAGATCTCAACATTTTCTTTACTAGCTTTGTCTCTTCGTATTTTTCTCCTAAGTTCTTTAAGCTATTGGTGATTTTTTGAAATCTTCTAAACATTTCAGAATGTTTTCTGATTCCTTCATAGAGAAGGCTTCATATTCTTGCACTAGAAGATTTATTTTAATCTCTTTTACCTAGTTTGTACCTTCGTTTGCTACTTTGAGTTTATCCCAGATTTTCTTAGCTGAATCACATGTAAAAATCTTTTCAAACTTAGAGGAAGTTAACATATAGCAGAGGTAGTTTTTTGCCTTAGTATCACGTTCTACTGCTTTTATATCTTCTGCAGTGTATTTATCTTCAGTGTTGGTAACATTCTTTCCATTTTTCACTATAAGCTATAACTAGTAATTTATGGTAGTCAAGAAATTTTGCATTCTCATTTTTCAATACCCATAATTGGTTCTACCAAATAGAGGGGGTTTGAAAGTGAATTGTCCTTCAGCAGATTTATTGTGGAACATATCGGCCATTTGAATCTTTTCACGAGTTAATATAGTGGTAATCGAGATTCAATTGGTGAAGCCTGCTCTGATACTACTTGTTGGTCCCTTATATAATGGTAGCTCAAGGAAGGGGGGGGGGGGTTGAGTTGAGCTTTAAAACTTTTTAGCCAAATCAAATGATTAAAGTGCTAAATGAATAAGTAAAACAGATTACACAACACACTGCATAAGATTTTTATAGTGGTTCAGCTCTTTCTCGGTTCCTACTCCACTTCTCTGAGTCAGTCTCCTCTATTGAACTCAGGTTCCACTAATACCTTGATTAACCTGATTAAATACACGTTGGTTTTATAACAAGCTCACTAACTAACTTACTAGTTTTTCAAACTAACCAGAAACTTTCACAACTTGTTGGTTTTCAAAGCTCACCACCAACCTTATACCTTTTCAATAAGTTCCCTATTTGGTTATCTCAATACATAAACACTAAACACTTTGCTTGTGTTTCAAACACTAAAATGAAGGGTACATATTGATATCTCTTACTTAGATAGTTTTGTACATAAAAGTATGAACTTTCAGTAAATGAATAAGCAAATGAGAGTAAAAAATTCAAATTCCTTGATTGAGAAGTGATTTAGACTTTGAGAGCTTTTGACAAAGATGTAGCCATTGGAGTTGAACTTTGAAGGAAGATTTTGAATAATCTTCGTATTTTCAGCAATGGTCAGTGATATTCAAGAGTTTTTTTCTTTTGCTTTTGAATCTCCCTTTTATAGGTTAAGAGAGATTTTTTCGTTGCTGACTTTGGCAAACATTCAAACATTCAAAAACATATTTCTTTCCCTTATATTTTGTTTGACATCTGACTTTGCTGCATTCTGGTGTCGGTTCGCTACTCTGTTACTGACTTTTCTCAATGTTCACTTTAGTCACAGATGTTCTGAAGTTACTTCTTTAGTTACTTCAAAGAGACAAGTGAGCAATTGATATCTTGAATGATTTCGAAAAACTTGATTTATTTTTCTTTAGATTCTCAGAAATAATAGTAAGCCTTCTTAGTTGCAACTGTCCTTTGTAGAAAAGAGTTCGGATAATCTGAACTTTTGATGCTTCAGAAAGCCAATTCCGAAGTAGTGTTTAATGACTCCAAAACTTGCTTATTGTCTCCAAAGTAAAGTCTTGAGGACTCCGAAGAAGTTCTATTTACTCCGAAGCTTGTTCAAATTTACTCTAAAATATGACTCTAAGTTCTCCAAAGCATATCTATTTACTTCGAAGCGTAGCTAATTAACTTTGAATCTTGTCCTATTATTTTCTAGCTATACGGTGATAACTCTAAAACTTTTATGACTACTCTGAAGCATACTTGATGATTTCAAAGCTTTCTTGATTATTTTGAAGTACATTGTGACTTGTTCGAAGCTTTAAAAAAGACTCTATAGTGTGCTTGTGACTACTCCAAAACACATTGTGAGGATTCTGAAGCTTATCTTGGGCTTTCTCCAAAGTTTTCTAATTATCTCCGAAGCTTTCTATTAACTCTTTAAAGCTTGTCTATCTACTTCAAAACATATTTTGAAGACTCCGATGCTTGTTTTGAATATCTCCGGGCCATATTATGCCAATTCCGAAGCTTTTGTCAGTTTACTCTGAAATTCGTTGAGTTGACTCTAAAGATGCTTCTGTTAGCTCCAAAGCATGTCTTCAAAACTTTAAAATTTTTGTTTTCTTGATTTAAGTATATATGAAATTTATATACTTAATTTTAAAGGAATATTTTCTTATGTCTTCCTTTTATCATCATGAAGATTATTCTCAACTTGAGTATGAGTTAATATTTCTGCAATATACTTGAGAATAGATTGTTAGTACCTTAATGTTTTATTTATGTCTTTGCTCATCATCAAAACATACTTGGTTAATAATGTTCATCATCAAAATCAAGCTAGATAATATGTTCAACACTCTATAGTTATGTTCCCTAGAATTAGAATCTAGAACAGTGCAGGGTCCACTGATTGTATTTATGTTATTAGAGATAGTGAAACTTAAGATACTAAGAGGAAAGTATTCTTGGAAGAGTGTAGTAGAGTATTAACTCGAACCACTATAAAAATTCTTGTGTCTTTTTCATTTATGCGTTGATTGTGTGATTGGATTATTTGCTAGAGGGATGTCTAATCCTATAGGGGTTTAGCCAAATTTTAAGTATCCAATTCACCCCGTATTTGCCTAAGCTTTGGGGATAACAAAATCTACTCTGATCTCATATGTGCTTACACTGAGGTTTGCATTTTGAAGACCTCATAGCCATTTTTAATTAATCAACACACTCTTGTTATCATCTCTTACTTGTATAACTCTAGAATTGATAATAATGGAAATAATTTGTTTTTTTACTTCTTCTCCTTCCATTTCAATATTAAAGCATAACAAAAATCCTAGTTGAAACAACCTTTTAGATTAACCCTAATGTGCTTTTGCAATATTGGATTCGCCCAACACAACTCACATGCACAGGCCCAATAGACCTTGCAAAGTATAAGATACCTAAAAAACAAACATTTTTTTTAAACTAAAATTCTTCAAACCATTCTTAAGATAAAGCAGTATCATCATCCAATCTACAAGTCATTCTCTCCATTAGTTAGGTCATCCACCACACCCAAACTAATAGAGTATTGAGTATAAATTTTAGGATCCAATCCGATCATACAAAAGAGCATGGAGTAAAGATCACATCATAGAAATTTTATGAAAAAATAATCAAAGATAAACAAGATATAATCTAATGAAAATCAACCATTTAAAATGTGAAAAAGTCAAGGTCAATAAAAATTATGTGGATTGTAGTGATCGCATCAATCCAAGATGTTAATTTTGAAGAGTGAAGTTCAACCTTCCAAGTGCATCATTCAAATCTCTAGAATTCTAAGTGGGATAATTAAGATAAAAAATCAATGATGGAGCTTTCAAGTGACCAAGAAAAACCTTGAAAAATGAGTGAAAAATCTAAGAAACTAGAAGAATGCTACTTCAAGGTGGTAATACCCAAAATCCATCAAGTGGGGGTGCCATCCCTAATATGGGGGCATAAGTTCATGAAAAAAGGGGTGCCACCCTTCCTCATTTGACACTTTCTCAAGTGGTGGTTGTTGATCCAAACCTCCTTTTGCTTAGCTTGATTTTGATGATGAATATAATTTAACTAGCAAAGTTTTGATAATGAGCAAAATCATGTGAGTGAATGGTTAAGGTACTGACAGTTATTCTCCAAGTATGCTGTAATACACACACACACACACACACACACATATATATACATGTCAAGAAAATAACTTTAGTAAAGAAGACAACATAATCAAGATCATATCAGAGACAAGATCCACCAATTAATCATGAAGAAAATTTGAATGCTCAAAAGATAAAGGCTGTAGACAGAAGCTCAATGTTTGAAACAATATTTAAAATATTTTAGACGTGTGATCTAAGCTTCTAAGCCTATATTACAATTGAAGAATATGTCTGGCATCTTGCAAGAGCTCTAGAGCAAGGTCAAATGTGCTTTAGACATGGTGAAGCATGTTGCTAAAGTTAACAAGACCAGATGCCTAAGTTAGGACGTAAACGATGCTTTAGATGCTGTTGAACCATCTTGGACATTGTGGAATCAATTTCAAACATAGCAAAATTAGTTCGGACATTGCAAAATTTTATTTTAATGTTAAACCAATTTTAGATAAAGTTGAAGCTAGGACACGGGACTAAGTGATTCTCACTGCTTTAGTCATTCTGAAATTTAATTTAAGACATATTGAAGTATTTTGGACAAAGCTGGTCTGAATCATTCCTACAAGGCCTTCATATAGTTCGGAGAGTGCAAAATTGCGAATGACATCAAGAAGCATAAGTTTCCAATGAAGCGTTCTTCTCCCATTTCAGATGTGCTTATTCCAAACAGCATGAAGCTGGGAGAACATTTCAATGGTCAAGAAATTTATGTGATTCACTTGGATTTAATGAACGTTGTCTTCTCCAACATGCAAATTTCAAAATTAGTATAAAAGGAGAAGTAATCATTCAAGGTTAGCAATTCAAGAAAATCAAGCAAGAAAGAGCATTAATAGAGCATTTGCTTCTACCCAAGTTTTCTTCCAAAATTTTATAACTCCATCATGCTGATTGTAGATCTGCATTCAAAGCTCAAACATCTATAATTTTTTGGAGTTTGATTTTATTAGTTCTAATTACTTTATTTATTTATTGATTTTGCATTCAATCATTGTGCAATTAGCCTAAGCAAAGGTATATACCTGTATAAGTTTCATTTTTATTAGTTTGCTTCAGTAAGTAGAGAGACTTGCTATTTTTATAAGTTTGCTGATGAGCTTGGAAACTAACTTTGTATAAGTTTGTTGGTGAGCTTGGAAACCAACATTATATAAGTTTGTTGGTAAGCTTAGAAATCAACAGTTGTAGAGTTTGTGAGTAAGCTTGGGAGAACCAACCATTGTTAGTGTAACTTGAGGGTAACAAGAGAGGCTAACTTGGAGAGAGGAGTAGGTACCAGGTTGGGCCATACCACTATAAAAATTACTTTGCATTTGTATTGTGTGTCTTATTCCATTTTATTTTTCTAGCACTTTGATTTTAATTTGGCCATAATTTTCAAAAGCTGAATTCGTACCCCCCCTCTTGAGCTACTTGCTGAATAAGACAAATAGTGGTGCCATCCTCTCTCCTTCCCTTTCCATTTGCAAGATTTTTGGGCACCACTCTTCTCATGTGGCACCATACCTCGAAAAAGATAAGTTTTCCCTAGAAGAAACTTCAATATTGCAAAATAAATAAAATTTATTTGATGTAATTTTTTATAACACCTTGTTTATTAATTTTGGGTTAATTATGTGTTGACTAATGGATAAATTTGGTTTGAAATGACATGATATAAGTATGATTATGATTGTGCAAATTGTAAGTGAATGCAATTGAAATTTTTATTCAATTGCTAGTTAATTGGGGGTGTAAATATGTAAAATTTATACCATTATTATGTGAGAAAATAATGGTAAATAAAGAAGAAAAAGAAAATGTGCAAAAATTAGAAAAAAATTAAATAAAAAGGGAGTAGCGGTGTTGGCGCTGTGGTGCCAGATTGAGAGGTCAAGAGCCCATGGCTGTAGTGAATTTTGGTACCACGGTGCTAGCAAAAGGCATTGGCAAGGGGCGATGACAGCGAATTTGATGCCGTGGCTCTAGATCCAGGGCCACGATGTTGGTTGGCAATAAAAGTTAGAAAATCAACTTTTCAACATAATTTTCTATCCTGTTTTCTATGGTCCGTTCCATTCTTTTGCTCTAGCCTCATTTAGCTTGATTTCTTGCTGTTTTAGCTAGGAAATTATCTTGCCTAGCTAGAAAAACTTATGATCTTTGAATTAAACCCAATTTCACCCATTTGAACTATGAAAAATGGAAGAAAATGGAAGAAATGTTGGATTTCCACAAAATGGAAGAAGCAACAAGGAGTTGGTAGCTTGGTTCTTCATTTGGAGAGGACGACTATGCTTGAAAGTAAAGATAAGCTCGATTTCCCAAACAAATTCCAGATTTTTGATTTTTAGAATTTTGGGAATAGTAGATTTTGGGGTTTAAATTTATGCATATACTTACAAATTCATGGGGGAAATGAGTTAATAGAGTGATTATTGTGATTTAGCATGAGAAATTTTGGATTTCGCTAACTTAAGGTTTTCATGCATAGTGAGAATTGGGAATTTCCTGAGTTTGTTGAATTAATAATGGGTAAATGATTAATGACATGATTATCATATTTTAGAACTGGTCTGGAGTGATTTGGACCAATGAAATTGAATTTATGATTATGCCCTAGTTAGGGTTTAAAGAGGATTTTTGTGTATAGGCTATGTAAGTCATAAATTGAATAGATTAATAGCTTAATTGAGTTATTTACATGTTATTTAAATGTTAATAATGTAAAATATTAGATAAATATGTCAAAGAAGTAGGGTTCTTATGATAATTATGGAGAAACCCTAGTTTGATTAGTGTTCATCACATGTATAATGATCATAGCCCGAGATTGGCTATGAAAGAAATATTAATATGATGTATTGAGTATATGATTACAAATGGTTAAGTAAATAGGATTGTGGCTCTATATAAGATGATCTGAAAAGGATTAAAAGGCATAGAACTTGAGAGATATGGTTTGAAGCGAAAGGCTTGAGGTAAGTAGGCGGCCCCTTATTTGATTCAAATGAATGGATGGGGATAGTAGTTATCCGATATATGTTCTAGGCACGAGTATTTGGATGAGGGGTATTGGATATCCCGAGTTTGTTTAAGGTTAAGATTATCTGTCTTGTGATTATTGAATGTTGGGAATAAGAAATATCCCTTGGATGGTAAGTGTAAGTCTTATGCTATGGACATGGGAGTGATTGGGGATAGAGAGTATCCCAAATCTTGTGTTTAAGAGTCATTATTCTTGTGTATGGATGTCTGAATAAAGAGATCGAGAATATCTCGGTGTTGTATATACATGAGCTTGTATATGGTTGTAAACGTTGATATGTATAAGGTTATGCATGTTGGATTGATAGGGATAGTAAGTATCCCAAGTTGAGTATACTTTTGTTATGTTAGATGAATGGTGGGATTGATAGCAAATAATGTATATTCCCTAATTGATGTATGTATGAATAAGTGGGGATAGAGTTTATTCCATAAGACTTGTTTCAATTATATAATCTATGAATGTATATATGAATGGAATGAGAAGCATTCCATGAGTTGTTTGTAGTGCATGAATGACACAGTTGTGAGGTTATGCCTGTACAACATGATTTTAGTGTGTGTGGTGTTTGCATGGCAACTAGTTTTGCATCATAAGCTAGAGTGGCTTAGGGGTGATGTGATATTGTGCCTGAATGACACCGTTATGATTTGTGGTATTTGCATAACACCTAGTCTGATATGATAAGCCCGGAGTGGCTTAGAGGAAATGAGAGGTGCTTGGATGACATGATTAAAAGTATGATTATATACGCCTGAAGGGCATAGAGTATTGTAGTGAATAGAGGAGGACTTGAGCCTCCTGGAAGTATACATTTATACTATGAGTCTTTAATAATTTGTACTCATGTTCTAAAATGAGAACATGTGATTTTTTATTATTATTGTCTTATACTTTTGCCTATTTAGTTACCTGGACTCAAGCTTTCTTATGTTAAAATTTTAGCTGACAGACCAAGTGAAGACTCCTAACTGAGGATTGGGATTGACGAGGAAAAGTAGAAGACATTTGATGGTATGATAGCATATGGGAATTTGAATCCGATGATATTCTTATATAATGATTTAATTGTATTATTGTACAGTTCATGATGTATTTGTATAATGATGTATGGTATGTCGTATTCATTAAAGTATGATATTGTGATATAATGGTATGATTATAGGGTTGAACATTGCCATTATGATCCGGTTCTAATCTTGGGCAGAGCTATGAGTGTGGGTCTAGGTGTTTTAGATATAATTATTATTTTATATTATAGAAATGTCAATGGTATTTGTTTTCATTCATGTATATCAGATTTAGATGTTTATAATATAGGGTAGACTTTGCCAAATTTTAGATAGGAAATTTTCCTTAGAATTAGGGAAAGTATGAGGTTATAAGAAGATTTTTCTTACAAAGAAGGGAAATGGTAGCATTCCGCATTGGCCCTATTGTGGCATGGTCAAAATGCATAGGGTGGGGGTGTGGAGCATTACATTTTCAAAGAAGATGAGCTAAAAGACAAAAATACTCCTAAAACAATGCAAAGAAGCAATAGAGATTAATCCTCCATCAAGGATGTGATATCATCTATTCCGTCATTATGAAGTAATGGGATTCTATAAGTACCTCCTCTCTTTCTTTAGATAAGATGAGCTTCCTTTCTTGCATGATTCAAAGATAGGTTCCTATTGCATTACAGAAATTGCAGTGGCCTTTAGCCTTTTCTTTTTGAGATTATCTCATTAAAGTTAGAGGGACCACTAACCCTCCCTCTTTGAGATACTCGTGACCTTTGGACCTTTTTTCTTTGAGATTATATCAGCCTCTAGCCCTTCCTATCTGAAGATACAATGGTCACTAGCCCTCCCTCCAATTAGTAGATCCACACCTTTGATCAGAGTTGTAGTAATGTTCATGCCTTTCCTTATACCATATTAAAGGTTCTAGTGGCCACTCGCCATTCCTTTGTAGATCCCTGGCATCTATTAATGAGCTTGCAATGATCATTGGACCTTGCTCCTTGCTCCTTTAATTTATCATCTTGCTCGATGAATAACGCCAACAATAAGCTGAAATGTTTCCTAAGAATAGACATGACAAAATAAATATAAAGGCAGTTATTCATTTACTTAAATAAGCATGTCATTACAAAGCATAATCATTAAATATTGTAAAACAATATTTGCTCCTAATGAATTATCTAGAGAACTAAAACTTCTAGAATGCCTTTACCAAACCAAAAACCTATTGCAAATAGCCCCTAAAAATAAATTGAAGTGCCTTCAACCTATTCCCAAATTCTTTGGTGCCTCTACCCTCAACAAATAATTCTCTTGCATTACCCAACCCTTTATCATACATAAGATAGTACCACCACTTCTTAAAAGCCCACAAAATTGCAAGTTTGTAGCTCTCTAAAATAAGTCATGCCACCTCCCCCCTCCCATGATAAAAGTGACACCACCACTCTATATCATATTTATAAGATTACCACTCCCCCAAATTAGTGGTGCCACCTCTCCCTCTCTCATGACAAAAGTGGCACCACAATTCTCTATTAGTACTCCATATTTATAAGATTGTCACTCCCACTTTCTATTTTTTACTTTTCCATAAACTACCCACCCACTTGTGGAAATACCTTGTAAGCTACAACTAAGTTACCAATATACCCCATAACCTCAAGTACAAGTTTCATGCTTAGAAATTACCTTTTTAACCCCTCCACTTCTATGGTTCCCAAAATTATAAGAATGCCCCCAAATTCACTTGAACTTTCAAGAGAGCCTCTCTTCTCCACAAAATTACAAAAGAACCACATTTTCAAGTTACAATAAGTCCCATGCAAGCATATTTATATGAGAACCTATTCCTCCCATAAGAATGACATCCATGTCCATGCTAAATTATTCTCTCTCCCTATGATCATGAAACTGGAAGTTTACCCTATGCTCCATAAAGCCACCATATCACTCCCAAATCACAAAGAACCTCTTCAAAACATGTCTACGTGATAATTCTAGCTCCAAAATGCCAAACAAAGTTACCATATTCTATTACCTCTCTAAATCTCTACCTTGCCTAAGAAAGTTTTGGTTTTCTCTAAAGAGTCTTCCAACATTCTATTGCCCTATATTCAAGTTAAGCCAACTTACTTGAATGTCCTAGAACTTAATTAAAGATATTTAAAACCCACTTTTATGCTTCACTCAACCTCTAAGTATTCAATTGAACCAATTTAACTTCAAGAAAGCAATTAGATACTCACATTAGTATACATCATATATCTAAGCTTCTATCACTTTAAGTACATCTAAGAACATTCGAAAGCAGGCTTTCAATGCTTGCCCATACTTACTGTTTGACTCTTGTTTCTTATTTTGATGATGAACAAACTTGGATGACTTGATGTGTTTGGTATGTGAATTAAAATGATGTCATTACTGATTTAACACTTGTAGGATTTGATATAGCATGATTCAATCCAAAACAAGGGTTGATAAGTTTTTATTGCAGATGATAGGTTGAAGGAAAGAATGTTAATTGAATTCCAAAATGGGAATTCAAAGTTTGATTGATTGGTTTGTTTATTTATGTGATGAATGAATGATTGAATGGTGTAGATGTTTGAATGAATTGTTTATTTTGAGGAATTGATGTAAATAGGTTGAAGGATGGAATGCTAAACAAAGATGTATTTTAGGCTAAGGTAAAACATCAACTGATTGGGAAATCCATCAATATTTTTTGTGCAATTTAAACCTTAACTAGTTGTTAGTTAGGGACAAATCCGACAAATTAAAACCTTGATAGATTTAAATCTAGTGATGTTTGAACTTTGAATGATTACTAGTCAAGGACTAATCCAGCAAAGTTAAACCTCGATGGATTTTCTTATGAAGGAAAAATGTTGATAATTTTGAGAAAAAAACATTGATGATTTTGTTCATTTTTGATAGTTATGTAATTTTGATTTTTGAGCCTATTTTGACTTGTTCTTTAACATCTTTTGAGAGAAACTCTCTCAACAGTTGCAAGGCTATAAAAGTGGGAGATTAGGTGAAAAATGATAAATCTTGTGTGAGTGAAGAAGAGAGAATCTAAAGTCTAATGTCTATAGGAAATTGGATTATTGTTAAACTCTGTTTTGCAGGTGATCGTGATTGAAATGAAAGTTGTGAAGTTCAGAAGTCACCTGTGTATCAAACCAGTTGTAAGCTTAGTCTTATTATTTCCTTTTGTGTATTCGTCGTACCTTTATTTGGGTTCTAAACCAAGAGATAGTTTGAATTATTACAGTATATATAAGTGATTTAACTATACAAACACTTAAACTTGTAAGTCCAAAAAATAGAGAATTTGTACCACTTGTCATTTTAGGATTAAGTTGACTAGTGGAACCCAAGTTTGAGAATTTGACTTGGAGAGTGGAGTAGGTAGGGATTGCCAAACCACGATAATTTCTATGTTCTTATTTTTATCTGAGTGGTTAATATTTTGGTGCATTTGACACACTTTTATTAAACTCTATTTGCTTAAGGCATAGCACAAGATCAACACTTACTATGCAAATAGGTACATCAATAGCACTAGAGAGTGAAATGGGATTTGAATTTTGATCTTAATATTAGCTATAGGCTCTTGATGGTATTTGAAGAAGATATACAATTGCACTTAAATAAATTCATTAAAGATATAAAATAAGAAGATACTATTCTATCTTAATAGATTTGGTCTCCCATATATTACTTTAGTCAAGGCATCAAGCATCTTTAGCAAGTTGAGTTAAGGAACTTGCACCACTAGCAAAGCAAGGTATAGGAACCCATACCTCTAGTAAGTAAAGTTAAAGAACTCACTCCTACGAAGCTGAATTAAGGAACTTATACTAGCAAAGCTGGGTTAAGGAACCCACACCACTAATAAAGTTGAGTTAAGGAACTTGTACCTCCAAGAAGCCAAGTTAAGAAGCTCACACAAACAAAGTATGCTAAGGAACCCACACCTCCAGCAAGTTGGGTTAAGGGACTCACACCACCGGTAAAGCCAAGATAAGAAATCCACATCTCTACCTCTAATAAGTTAAGGAACTTGAACTAGCAAAGATTAAGGAACTTGCAAGTCTAAGAAGTCGAGTTACTGAACTTGCACCAACAAAGCTGGTTTATGGAACCCACAACTATGGAGCCTTTTCCAACATTTGGTAGCTAATGCAAACCAACAGGGATGCCCTAATCTAAAATAATTGGATAGGATTATTGAGTGTGATCCACAAAGAACCATCTCTATATTTTTGGTCTAGGTAACTTCTCTACTCCACTCTTCCAAGCATACTCCCTAGTGTCTTGGGTTCCACTGTACTTAGTTGGGAATACAAAGTAGTGTCACTGCACTATTCTAGATTCTAACTCTAGGGGGTTTAAACTCTTAATGCCAATGTACTCTTCTAGATTCTAGCTCTAGGGAGGTAATATAATCTAACAAGTTGATTGTGAGTCACATTCTAACAATCACCCTTGTTCTTCTTGAGATTGGTCTCTAATACAAATTCAAGGAAACAAACAATAAAAAATGAGATAGAGTAAGCTTACACTTTTGTAGTGTTTCTTATAAGTGCAAGGGAAGCCTTAATGTTGATTGAGATCTCAATTTAATCCAATAGGATCTTCCGTGAGTTGTTGAAACTTGTGAAGATTGAATGCTTGAAGACTTGACTTGCTAATTAATTTAAAGTTTCCTGCTCAATAAATGCTTGTTACTCCCTCTTGAATGTTCCAACTTAGCTATTTTTATAAATTTTTTCAAAATCTAGTCATTGGGGGTAGTTGGCATTCATTTAATCCAAGGGAATATCAAATTTTTAACTATTGGAGTTGTTAGTTGCATGGCAAGCAGTTGTGACATCAACTGCCTTCTGTAGGCGTTATGGTAGGCAGCTTTGATATCGCCTGTAGTCATTCTTCCTAGAAATTTCTCAATCCTACTTGCTGGACATTGGCAGGTGAATCATAGTTAGCTATGGTATTTAGCTGCACTTCTTAGGTGGTATGGTAGGAGGCTTGGAGTTTCTAGGCACTTCAGGCTTCAGGTTGGCAGTAGTATGCGAAGGCACCTTCCCTTCAGTTGTGGGGTCATAGGCAGTATTGGTAGACAGTTATGGTATTGACTGTAGGTGTTCAAGGAGTTGGTATCTTGTTAGAACATCCTAGGTAGATGTTGTAGCCAATTGCCATTCAGTTGTAGTCGTAAGCGAATGCTCCAGGCGACTGTGAAGTGGCTACCATCTTTATTTGTACTTTTTTGCACTTGTGATTTTCATTAGCCTTGTGATTTTTGTATCACCACTAGGTCTTGGTTAATCATCAAAATATGGTTCTTTGGTTGTATTGCAAGTTGGAGGGTTTACAATCTCCCCCATTTTAATGAATGACAAAACCTAATGTGATTGTATGACTTTTTCATTGTGAAATTGTTCATGACTTGTATATCATATATTACATCAAAATTGAGTCAAGATCATATGTGAAATTTAATACATGCTTTGTATATGTTTTCACTTTGCATCTTTCAAATATTTTCAATCACATATTCAAGTTTATGATAGTTTCAATCAATTTGCAGTCAATAATATTTTCATAATCATTCCACCATTTACAGTTATAATTAGTTTCAGATAAGGTATCAATCAAAATATAAAGTATTAAATATGCTAATGCATCAATCATAATAAAGTATCAATAATACTAAATATCACATTTAGAATCACAATAAAGCATCATATAATCAAACACAGTATCACACTTACAATAAAATATCAATCAAAATAAAGCTTCATATAATCAAACATAGTATAAACAATTACAATAGGTATCAATCATAATACATCTATCTCATCTTCATTACAAAATCACTCTCTATCAAAAGAAATGACAAACATTTCACTTTCTCTCCCCCTTTTTATCATGCATTAAGGGTAGTGACTTGCTCTTCCTGAGCAGGTTGGGAAGCTGTAGTGATGAGAGGCTTAGTCTTATACTCCAAACTGGGTGTTTGGAGTAGTGGTAATGAGCTCAGAAAGGGGAAAAGTAGGCTCATGTGCTTGTGAGGATGGTGTAGGAGCTGGATCCTAGGGTAGAGAGGTGTGGTGTGGGAGCAGGGGGTGCAGTATACTGTAAATTGACGTGAGAAAGAAGAAGATCTATCTTCTTCTCCATGCGTGCCTAATCTACTCTAATCTATGTGACATCCTCTCTTAGTTGTATAACTTCTGTAGCCAGCCAAGCAAAAGCAAAGGAGGGTCAAGGTGCAGGAGGTGGTGCCTATAAAGATGAGGAAGCTTGCTACATGGGTTGAGGACTTCCTTCTCTTCTCTCAACTTTTTCTCCTTTGTCCCCTTCTCCTCTTTCCCTTTTCTACCCCTACTATAGTGCTCCATCTCCTCTTTCTTCCTAAGATGATTCTTCATCTTCCTCCATTTCTTATTGGTGTTTCTCATTTTGTTCTGCCCTATATGCCTCTTCTTGTATTTACAATCTCTTGAGAAGAGCTTCACTCACCCAATCTTTCTTTTGGGTGAACATGTATAGTATAGATTCTCTTTGAACTAAAATTGAAAAGTTCTCGAACACCTTTGTTAGCCATACACTGTAGGGTATAACATGATTGGTGTGGAAAGGCATGTAGCTAAAGGCATTCAAAAGGAGTTTAAGAAGGCTGGCCCTATTGTAGTTATATATTTCCCATAAAATTCTAACCTTAGATTAAGTAGTTGTCTCAGTTCCACCTAACTTAGGAACTATCGTGGACTCCATGATCTTTCTTAATACTATCATTTCAATAGTCATGTCCATTGTCTTCATGTACTGATGTGTCTGGTTATAAAATGTTTGGGTAGACAATGTATTGAACAATTCTTCACTCTTCATTTTTAATTCATCCTCATCATATGGTACACTCAAAGTTTCTCCTAATTGCCTATTTGGTGAGGTGGTATGTGTACCAAACCATATGCTAACCCCCTTGATTATAGTTTGATATTCCCTTGGGTTCTAATTGAAGAAGAATATCAAAACCAACTACTTATAGATTAGGGCATCATATTCTATTAGTTCTCCCCATCCTTGATAGTTTATCATGGTCCTCATTTCTGAATTGCATTTATCAAGGAAATTGAAGTATCTTTTTGGCACATGAATTAGTCTACCTAATATAGTATTTATACTTGTATGTTCTCCCACTCACTCCAAAATAATACTCTTGTTAGATCTCTAGGCACAAATTTAGCCTTGGGGACTTTCTTATCGTCCACTGTCTCTAGTAAGGTAGAAAAACCAAACATCCTTACTTCTTTAACATCTTCTACTTTCTTTACTTCTTCTACTTCCCTATTATGCTCATAATTGTATGAGGGTTGAGATCCATTACCTTGAGAGTCACTAGCAAAGTGGAGTCTCCTAGGACTGGAGGATGCTTTGGATGTAGTATCATGTGATGTAGAAGCTTTGCTATGTGTTCTAGGGTGCTTAATCCTTCTTTGAGGCTTAGACACTACTACCTTAGGATCTGTGTGTGTAGAAAAGGCTAGGAAGTGATAGGAGAGTGCCAAATATGTGGAAATAGAGAGGATAAAAGGCTAGAAGGGGCAAAGGCAATTTGTATTATAGATGGGAGGCAACTATCATTGAGAAATAGTGAATTGGAAGAGGAAAGGGCGTGCACTAGGGTTTACTTGATTCGAAATGTTGGGTGCCTCTAGTGCAAGTGCCTATAGTCCTAGGTGGCTGCCATGCCTAGACTATTTTCCTAGTTTCTATTTCATCATTCAAACAATTCATCACATTTTTCAAATAAATTATTACAGGTATATGATAAGCTCATATTTATTATATGTGAGATACATAAATTTATATGTTTTGATTCTTAATTGACATGATTTCATTGATTTATATTCAAATTTAATTAAATATTATATTTAATGGAGTTAGTTTGTGTTTCAGGCATCAAAAATTGTCAAAATGGAGCTGAATATAGAGAAACCATAACTGGTACTCAAATTTTGATATATATGGAGGTTGATTTGGAGAAAGTGTTAAACATAAAAGTTGTATCCGTTCTTCTATCTTTCCAACGCATTAAGAATTGCATAAGTTTGATATCATATGAGGAATTTATGGCCAAAATACTGAAGTGAATGATAAAAAATACTATTCACTATAAGAATTCACTATTGAGTGCTGCAACACCCATGTTGCTACCGATTTGATATTCCTAAACAACAGGTTGGGCATTATAGCACCTGGAAGTGTGGAAAGGGGATATTTCTGAAAGTTTTAATAATTTGTACACAAAGTGAGGTTTTTAATCCATAAGGGGGGTCAAATTAACCCTAATGTTTTGTTAATAAAAAAGGGATTTTGCTGCAAAACATAAGGAGACTTGACCTAGTAAGGGAAAGACAGAAAAGAGGAGATTTTAAAGGCAGATTGCTGTGAAGAGTGATAAGATCATAATTTGTCATATTTTAATACCTAAATTCACATATTTTTGATCCTTAATTGATATATTTTTAGTGGTTAATAATCATATTTAATTAAATATTACAATTAATGGAGTTAATTTGTGTTTCAGGTATTAAAACCTATCAAAGAGATGCTAAATTTGAAAAAGGCATTACTTGTTGGTAATTTTTGGCATATATGG
Source organism: Pouteria campechiana (assembly GCA_036873735.1). Lineage (NCBI taxonomy): Eukaryota > Viridiplantae > Streptophyta > Magnoliopsida > Ericales > Sapotaceae > Pouteria > Pouteria campechiana. The sequence goes on from JAYJMB010011911.1 coordinate 27,693, forward strand.
AGGTTGAATTAGAAAAATTATTTAATATAAAAGTTGTAGCCCTTCAAATTCTTTGTCCAACGCATTAAGAATCATATAATTCTAATATTGTATAAAAATGTTATGGTTGAAATATCAAATTTTATTCTTGGTGAACTGTGCTATGAGCGAATGGTGCAAGTGACGTTATGAGTAGCAAATTTGGCGCTACAATGCTAGCATAATGCATATGAAGTGTCCTATTTTTAGTAATTTAAGTTGTTTTGTGCAATGAACTTGGGGAATCTATAGAAAGTGTAAAATAACACTAAATTGGGTTATTTAAAGGAGTTTTTAGTTGGAAAAGAGTGGGGGAGAATGTGGCTAGTAAGGGAGAAAAGATTTTTGAGGCAAAGAGAAGACTTGGAAGGGGATTGCTATGAAGAGAAATGAGTGCTACCTGGAGATAGATTTATTCTCTTATCTTTCTCCATTCCTTTTCAACTCTTTTTCTTTTCTTAACCATGCTTAAAACAATGTTGTTGATTTATTTTAGTTTAATTATGAACTAAATACTTTATCCTAAGGCAATGATGTAGTCGAGTTATGAATATTCAATTTAGTTTATTTTAATTTAATTTGATGTTTATTCATTATTTGTGTTTAGTGTTTGTTTAATATGAGTTTAATGCTTGTGAAAGTGTTCGCGTCCTTTCCATATGATTTGTTTGTGATTCAATTTGAGGCTGCGAAGCAATAATTGAATTAGACCATGGTTAAACACTATAAGATTGTCATGATGATAGAAATATCCATGAGGCTTGTGTAATACTATGAATTTCTTGTTCTTATTGCATCTTGGTTAGTTTAGAATTTTCACATAGATATACAAAATTTGCTAATTGAGATAGATTGTTATGACTTGAGAAAGAATAACAATTAAAAAAGAGAAATTCATTATCAATATAGGAATAAATATTGATTGATTAAATTGGGTGAAATTGAATAAGATTAACATGGTGAACTTGAAAACCCTAAATATCTTGAATATTGATTCTCTACTTGTTTAGATTTGTACTCTTATTGATTTCTTGTAGTTTAGATTTTCTTTCATATCTTCTTACCAATATTTGATTGTTCAAACAAAATTTATAGTTAGAGTAGTTTAGTACTTGGTAATCTTAGTCTTCATGGGAACGATCTCTTACTCACACTTTATTACTTATTAGCGACACGTGCACTTGCGTTTGAAAAAATCACAATAAGTTTTTGGTACCATTGTTGGGGGCTATTGTATTTGCCAATATCAAAAAAAATAACTCTAGTTTTGCTTTGATTTTCTCTCTTTTTATTTTCTTTTTCTTTTCAGGTGTGATGTGGTTCTTGGTATGGCAAGAAGAGTACCAGTTAACAAGCTAAATCCGATCATGGTTGACCAAGAAGCATAATAAATTGAGATTCAAGAGGAGCCTAAGAGTTTGAGGTATTATGCAGTTCCTACTATGGGAGAGATTCACTCGAGCATATGCAGACCTACAGCTTAAGTAAATAACTTTGAGATCAATCCAATTATAATTTAGATGATCCAAACTTCAATCTAGTTTGGGGGTGGACCTAATGATGATCCAAACACTCACCTCATGAACTTTGTAGAGATTTGTGATACATTCAAGCACAACGGAGTTTCAGATGATGCAATCAGACTTTGTCTTTTTCCTTTCTCTCTTCAAGGAAAGGCGAAGAGTTGGTTGAATTCACTACCAATGGGATCTATCATGACATGGGAGGAACTTGCTCAGAAGTTCCTTGCCAAATTTTTTCCACCTGCCAAGACTGCTAAGATGCGTAATGACATCTTATCTTTTTCACAATATGATTTAGAAACCCTCTATGAGGCTTGGGAGAGGTACAAAGATTTGCTCAAATGATGCCCATATCATAGTCTTCCCAAGTGGCTTCAAGTTTAGACTTTCTATAATGGATTGACTAAAACACTTCATACTGCCATTGATGTAGTAGCTGGGGTTGTTCTCCTAGCTAAGTCAGTTGATGAAGCTTATGACCTACTGGAAGAGATGGCATCAAACAACTACCAATGGAATTCAGAACGTGATACTCAAAGAAAGATAACTGGTGTTTATGAGATTGATGTTATTTTTGTCCTCACAGCTCAAGTTGTAGCTCTTAGCAAAAGGTTTGATCAAGTAGGCATTGGTACAAGAAGGGAGGTAGTGATGATTTGTGAACTTTGTGGAGCTACACATCCCAGTGAGTAGTGTGCTTTGAATACTGAATCAATGTAATATGTCTCCAATTGTAATACGCAACAAAACAATCTATATTCCAATTCCCACAATCCAAGGAGGTAGAATCATTCCAATTTCTCATGAAGCAATAATCAGAACGCACATCAACAAATCACAAAAACTACCAATCTACCTAGTTTCTCACAGCTTAATTGGCCCCAAGAAAAATGTCATCTATTGAAGATATCCTGTAATCATTCATCATGAAAACATAAGGTATAATTTAGATTCAAGCTACTGCAATTAAAAATTTGGAGATACAAGTGGAGCAACTTGCCAATGCATTGAACAACATGCCACTAGGCTCCCTTCCTAGCAATGCATAGCTGAATCCAAGAAGAGAAGGGAATGAGCATTACAATGCCATAACTCTTATAAGTGGTACGATTTTACCAGTACCTTCCTTTAGCCATCAAACCGAGTTAGAAACAGAAGTAATTGAGAAAGATGTGGATAAGCATAGTCAGAATGCAGAAGAACAAGTGCCTGAGCCACAAGCTAATTCTATCATATTGCCCCTTGCTCAACCTAATTCCTCATCTTAGAAAATTGCATGCCCTCCACCACCATTCCCTTAGAGGCTACAAAAGAAGAAGCTTCACAAGCAGTTCTCAAAGTTTCTTGAGGTCTTCAAGAACTTCAAATAAACATTCCTTTCGTTAAAGCCCTCAAAAGATGCCTGTTTATGCAAAGTTCTTGAAAGACATTCTATCTAGAAAGAGGTGTCTAGAAGATTTTGAGACGGTAGCCTTGACCGAGAAGTGTAGTGTCATTCTCTTGAAGAAGCTTACCCCAAGCTTAAAGATATGGGAATCTTCACCATTACATGCACTAGTGGAAATTAGTTTGTGGGGCGATCATTGTGAGACTTGGGTGCTAGCATCAATTTGATGCCCCTAAGCATCTTTAAGAGATGCAGCCTAGGTGAGGCAGAGCCCACTATAGTTACTCTATAGCTGGTTAGCCGATCATTGAAACATCTACGGGCATTATTGAAGATGTATTGGTTAAGGTCGACCATCTTATATTGCCAGTTGATTTCATTGTGCTTGACATGAAGGAAGATCAGAAGATCCCAATTATTCTTGGGAGACCCTTCTTGGCCACTGGCAGAACACTTATTGATGTACAGAAAGGCAAACTAATAGTGCAAGTCTAAGACCAAGAAGTGAAGTTTAATGTCTTCAAGGCAATGAAGTTCTCAAGTGATATAGATGACTACTACAAAATTGATGTGGTTGATGACATTATTGATAAAGTTTTTGAATAGCAAGTAGATCCATTTCAAGCTACCTTGACTAATGCTTATGATTTAGATGACTTAGAATCCATAAGGTATGTGTAACAATTGGGTGCACCAGAGCAAATCCACAAGTTGATACCAAGATTTGAAGAACCTGAGCACCGAAAAGCCAAAATCCGCCTCAAAGATACTAAGTAAAGAAGTAGATAGTTAAGTTAAAGACTATAAATTATAACTACTTATCATCCCTTCTGTCATAGGATTTTTAGTTCTTTTTGGTTTTGTTTTGTTTTCTTGTCATGTTTAGATTCTTTTTGGTTTTCTTAATTGCAGATGATCCTTTCTTGAGCCCATCAAAAGTTCCTTTCCACCATCCAGAGCAACCTTTGTTCACCATCAAAGGAGAATACATCCCCACAAGGAGTTTCTTTCCCCTTTATGCATTTCCTTTAGCATTGAGGATAATATTCAATTTAAGTTTAGGGGTATTTGGGAATTTTCATTTAGTTTTGGGCAATTTTTTTTTGAAATTTAGGTATATTCTTTTTGATGAGCTTTACTTTTGATGACTTAACTAAGAAAATTCAAGAGCAATTGTACTAAACTGAATAGATAAATGGATTCTCTCTCTTGATGATTAGTAATATATGCTTAGTTTTTTATTGCCATTGCACATGATTTAGAAGGAAGGATAGGTGCTACCATGTGATTTAATGATTCTTGTGATAAGTCCTTCCTTTCCATGAATGGTGAAATTGTTATTAAGAACTTTGTGTTATGATCATGTAAAGTGTATATAGATTAGTTGATGATGTTGTGAATTCAGTGATATATTTTGATTAACATGAGTATACTAGAATTTATTTGATTATCCCTTAAGGTGAAATTTAAGATAACATGTTTACTTGGAAATGATTTATGAATTATTTGATCAATTTGAGCCTTTAAAGTTAACCTAGTACATCACTGTCACTAGTGTCCCCATCTAGCCTTAATGAAAGAATGCATATGCAAAGTATGCGAAAGACCACCATTCAACTTTTCTTCCTTTAGCCACATCATCTAGACCTTTTGATTTTAAAAAACCACGTTCAACCTATTAAGAGACATATTCTATACACATGGTTGCAGAGAAGTATATGAGTGCAAAAGAAGAAGAGTTTGTTGGTCTCGATCTAAGGTAGCTCAAGAGGGGGGGTGAATTGAGCTTTTAAAATTTTGGCTAATACAAAATCAAGGTGTTGAAATAAATAAGGAATGAATCATGCAGCATAATATACACAGGTATTTTTATAGAGGTTTGGCCCACAACATGATACCTACTCCTTTGTCTGAGTCAGCATTGCTGCACTCAGGTTCCACTAAACATCTGTTAGTTTCCAAGCTCACCAACTAACTTATACACGTTGGTTTCCAAGCTCATCAACAAAACTTATACACGTTGGTTTCCAAAACTGACCAATAGCTTATACATTTTGTTTTCCAAACCTGACCAACAAACTTATATACATTGATTTCCAAAGCTGACCAACAAACTTATACAAGACCAGCAAGCCCCTTACTTACTATCCCAAATAATAAAAGTACAAAGAAAATACCTCTTACATAGGCTGATTTTGTACAAAATTAAAGTGCAATAAAAATAAATATATTGTAATAAATATAAATTATTTCAGACTCCCTTTAGTTATTGTAGAGATTGAGCTTTGAATGTAGATTGCATTTTTGCACAATGAAGTTGGAAGGAAAAACTTTAATGCTAAATAAATGCTCTTGTTTTATTCTCTAAGTTGTTTAAATTTCTAATATTCTTTGAACTACTTCTCTTGTCTAACTACTAACTCTTCAAAGTTAAATTTTGGACTTAGAGCTAACGTGATTTGTCTTGGATGCATGATTGAACTTTGGCGATGTTCGAAAGTGAGTTGGCAATGTCCAAAGTAAAATTTTGGACTTACAAAGGCATGAATTCCCTTTGCTTGCTCAAATGATCTTTAAATTCGTCTTTAGATGAGTTGGCAATGTCTAGAGTAAAATCTTGGACTGACTGATTTTTGCAATGGCAATGGCATTGTCCAAAGCTTAGCACTTGGAATTTACGGACTTGGACTTCTGAGACATGTTGGACTAAATCTACTTAGCCTTTCATACCAAGCTCTAGGAGCTTATTTCATTCCATAGAGGGCTTTCTTGAGTTTGAAGATGTAGTCAGGATCATGAGGATCTTCAAACCTAGTGGGAGTGTTCCACATAAACTCCTTCATTAATAAAACCATTCAGAAATGCGAATTTGATATCCATCTGGTAAAGCTTAAAATTCATGAAAGATGCACATGCCAACAATATTCTTATGGCTTTTATCCTAGTCCCCCACCCTATGTGTTTTCATCTTGCACTACTGGGACCAATGCAAAATGCTAATATTTTTCTATCAACTCCCCATTTCTATGCAAATTCTGCCAAAAATTTGGTAGAGTCTACCCTGAATTATCAGGGTCTACACCTAGAGTACATACTTTTAATATATAAAAACTAAATTTAACAATCATAAAATAGTTAAGATTAACAACAACTCACACCTATACCCTCAACTCTATACTAAGACTGGAATCGATCATGATGACAATTACATAGCTAAAATTTCAATTCTATTACTATAATATGCCCATACTATATAATATACATCATTCTAATTTTATTACAGAAACTTAATTAAAATTCTGATTTATAAAAAATATAACATGAAGGGATTCCAATCCAATTTTACCATTTCATAATCAAAATGTCTTCAAATCAATATTATCGGTCCCAATCCACAGTTGAGATTCTTTACCTGTCCTGTCAGCCAAAAACATAGATTAAGAAGGCGTGAGTCCGAGAAAACTTAGTAAGTAGGTACGAAATTAGAAAATGATTAATAAAGTGGGAATCAATTAGGCATCCCAAAATCCATCTATAATTGCAAGCCATCATATATATAACAATCCATGCCATCCAAGCATGATTACATTCAAACAATCTCAAATGTCTCCACCTTTTACATCAAGACATATTCATACTAAATTCATGATCATATACAATATACATCCTAGGATATTTCTATATCCCTAAATCACACTTTCATATCACACATGCTTTATCCAATCATAGGATAGCAAACCATGTGTTCATACAATCCAGGATAACTATGATCCCTTAATACAAACATCCATACACAAGAATAATGACAATAAGTACAATTATGGAATAACCTCTATCCCACCAACTTGCACATTAAACAGGAAATAACATCATTATACAAGTCACATAACTTGGGATTTTCACCAATCCCATTTCACAAATACAATCACCATTCATATGACAATATTGGGATGTTCACAATCCCATTTAACTCACATACACAATAGATCCTTTACACATGCACATATCATTGTAACATAAGAATAATCATGGGATGCCACCTTCCCATTAAATTATCATAACAGAGCAATCATGGGATACTCACTATCACTTAACAGCCATTGCATCAAAAATACACAAGCCCATTATAGTACAATGGGATATGCACTATCCCCATCCATTCAACTAATCATGCAATTATACAAGTACACCTACTTACCTCAATGAGAATCATCCTACCATCCATTTCGAGCTCAGCTTATCATTCACATACTAGAAGATCCAGCACATGTAGCATAACCCAACATTTATATAGAGATATATACATTCAAATGGCCATTTTTATCAACGTAATCAAATACATTGATCAATTATCAAGATTTATCTATAAATGAGTTTACATATATCTTATTAGGGAGCAATTATAGTACATTAGCCATAAATTTCTCATATTAATTCCAAATTAAGTGATATTTTTTTATTTTTTAGATAATTTTAAGTCCTACAATTTTTATGTTGATCACTTTTTCTAATTCAGCCTATAATTTAAGTCATGTGGCCCACAAATGATACTTTTTTAATTAATTATTTCCAAAGAAAAGTTTTAGTAATTTAGGCATAACTTTGTCGTATGAACTCCAAATTAAATGATTCTTATGCCATTATTTAGATAATTTCAAGATATAAAACTCTTATTTTGGTTAGTTTTCAAAATTCAAGTTATAATTTGATTCATGGGCCCTACAAGGTGATGCCTATTGATTTAAAGATGCTTATACTATTTTAGCTATAATTATCTCATATAAACTCAGAATTTAATGGTTCTTATCTTGTTAGAAAGATAATTTCAAGATATATAATTTTTGTGATCAAAGTTTAGGTGAAAATTGGGATGCCATCAACATTAGGTGCATTTTAGGATGGACAACTTGATATATGTATATGTGGGTTCAATTAATTACAATCTATTTGCTGCTTACAATATTTTTTTTAAATGCATTTCATGCATGATAAATAATGTCACTAAGAATAATTAAATGATGGATAAAACACATGAATAAACTCAATCAAAAATTCATTTGGCATGCCAATTTTATATAGAAAAATCATGCCTGAAATTTGAACAACACAAGTAATTGCAAAATCAAATTATCAAAACACTTGCTTACCCTGTTTAGGCTACATTTTTCACTGCAATTAATTGTAGAAACATTGCCTTAATCACACTCTTAATTTCTATCCCTATACACATACAACATACACCATTTGCATCAACAAATGTTGGCATTTAAACCCATAAATTCACTTAATTGTGCTACATCTGTTTGGCATTAAATCTCCCAGCTGCCCACTTAATTCTCCACCCATATACACCTATTTCCATACCTCATTAATTTATTGATTAACCATGATCAAACTTGAGTAATTAGGGCTTAATTTTACAGCCCTCTTTTAATGACAATTTTAGAAACAGATCATGGACATCTTACCATTACCTAGTTGCCACTAATTTGTAGCTGCTGAATTTAATTTCTAAATACATCAAATCATGTCACAAGCTAATTACAACCATAATTAATTGATTCTTATGCTAATTATAGCCTCTAATGTCCCTTGGCAATTTTTAAAGACCTAATTTATTCCACTTCATTCAAACATCAAGATTTAATTCATCCATCAATTAAACAACTATATACATATAATTAACAACTTGTTTTGATAAATCACTCACCTTTGAATTGTGATTTCCTTGGTGGGTCCCACCTATAGTAGTTGATCTCTAATTTTTGGTGGCCATGACACCTTTAAATCAATAATTTTTTAAATATAATGGGCTGCCAACAATTCCTTGATCAATTTCCCTAAGATTTGCCAAGTAAAATAAACTAAAAATTATCAAATTGGAAGGAGGAAATGTAGTGGACGTGAGGGGCAATAGGGGTTACAGTTGCTGATGGACAAGAAACCCAAAAGCCTCCTTTTTATTGCTAAATTCCCATGGTGCTCCAGCTGCCCACCATGTACCATATACATGCATTCAGATTTTTAATTTTTTTCCAACCTCTTTTCTTCCATCTATTAATATATATGGGCTATTCTCCTTATGATCCATATGTCAACATCAATATTGCATATAATTTAATAACTTTTTCATATTAGAAATTCAAAAAAAAATTCACCACACTTTCCAGATTTTAATACCTCGGGCGTTACAATAGGGGTATATGATTCTGCAAAATCTATCCATTCTTCTTAATAGTACCCCTTTGCCACTAATTTTGCCTTATTCCTCACTACTAAACTAGATTCATCAAGTTTGTTCCTAAATACCCATTTGATTCCTATAATAGATTGATGGTCAGTTCTAGGAACTAAAATCCACACATCATTTCTTTTACATTGGTCCAATTGTTCTTACATAGTTAAAATCTAACTCTCATCTTCTAGCGCATGGTCTATGCAAGTTGGCTCTATTTGAGAAATGGAGGCAAAATTACCATATATTTGTTGATAAGATGATCTAGTCCTAACGCTATCATACACATCATCAATTACTTGGTTCTCAGGTTGAGTATGCATGAATCTCCAATCTATTGGAAGAGAAGAATTACTTCAATCATTTACCTCACTTGTGGATGATTTAAACTATCTATCTACTTCATCCCTTGTTATTTCTATCTATTGAGTTTGTTTATCTTGATTTTGCAGATTTATTCTCTTTTTGTTTGCAGTAAGTCTATCTGCTTCATCATCAAAATCATTTGTTCTTGTTAAGTAGTTAATAGATTCATCAAACTTAACATGAACAAATTCCTCTACAGTTCTGCTACTCAAGTTGTAGACTCTAAATGCTTTGCTAATAATAGAATAACCAAGGAATATCCTTTCATTAGATTTGCTATCAAAATTTCCATGGTTTCCTTTTCCATTATTAAGAATAAAACATTTATAGCCAAAGGTATCGAAAAATGATATGTTGTACTTCTTGCCATAATACAATTTGAATAGAGTTTTGTTGATTACTAGCCTAGTATGAATTCTATTGATAATAAATAAGCAGTATTCATAGATTCAGTCCAAAAATGTTATGGCAGATTTTATTCACTCAAAATGGTCCTCATCATCTCTTGCAAGGTTCTATTCTTTATCTGAACTACTCCTTTTGCTGGGGTGTTCTTGATGCAGAGAAAGTTTGAAAGTTCCCATTGTTTTCACAGTAGCCTGTGAACTTATGGTTTTCAAACTCTTCACCATGATCACTCCTAATGACAACTATATGAGAACTTTGTTCACTCTACACATGCTTGAAAATATCTTAAAGAATAAGAAAACCTCATCTTTAGATGCAAGAAACATTACTCATGTATATTTACTAAAGTCATCAATAATGACATATGCATAATGTTTCCCTCCAAGGCTTCTAATTCTCGTTGGTGCCACGAAGTCCATGTGTAGTAATTGAAGAGGCTTAGTTGTATATACTTCTCTATTTAGTTTGAAATATTCTTTGGAATGCTTTCCTCTCATGCAAGCATCACATAACTATTCTTTATCAAATTTTAGTTCAGGTAAGCTAAATACAAGATCTTTTCTGTATAGTCTTTCAATCATGTCTTTGTTGGCATGTCCTAACCTTCTATGCCATAGTAGGGACTCATCGTGACTAACAAGACAATTAGCTTAGATATCAAGTAAGTCTACAATATACACATTTCCATCTCTCTTACCCAGGACTATAATTGAGTCATGCTGATTTAAAATTGAACATATATGAGATTCAAACTTAACCTTATAATCATTATCATAGAATTAACTAACACTCAAAGATTATATTTTAATCCCTCAACTAATAAAACATCTGAAATAATGGCAAATTGTGGTTGATCGATCTTACCAATCCCAACTACTCACCTTTCTTATTATCTTCGAAGATTACTATTCCACCTTGTTTCTCATTTAGCTCAATGAATAACTCCTCCCCTGTCATATGTTTTGAGCAACCACTATCAATGTATGACATGCTGCTTCTTGTGGCTCTCAGACACACTTGTAACGACAATGTCAGGATTTAATCTTTGGTACCCATTTGAGAATGGGTCTAGGAGGGTTAGTGACAACAAATTTTGGTACCCATTTTTTCTTAGGTGCCACTACTCTAATATTTGGAGACTAAATTGCATTTACTACATTTGCAATTATTTTATGAATCCAAACCATGGTTTGTTTGACAACAAATTTTGGTACCCATTTTTTCTTAGGTGCCACTACTCTAATATTTGGAGACTAAATTGCATTTACTACATTTGCAATTATTTTATGAATCCAAACCATGGTTTGTTTGGTCCTCTATTTTCTTCTAGAATTATAACTTTGTTTCTTATGTTGCTGACCACCTTTATTCTTTGGTTTCATGCTAAATAAGGTGGAGATTAAGGTTTGTTTAAGGGCATTATTTTTTCCCTTAACCTGCTCAAGTTCCTAAATGGTGCATTGATCACTTTTGAGCTTATTATTTTCATTGTTTAACTTGAAAAATTAATTAGTTAACTTCAATAGCTCCTTCTTTGTCCTCTTATATTTGACTTTTAGAGCCATGAATTCAATATATAAACTTTCTAATTCATCAAGAAAGTTTGAGATTCAAGTTCACAAGTTACTTCATCTTCATGAATAGCCATGAAGCTGATTCTATTGATGTACTCTTCTTGATCTCCTTTTCTTGGTGACAATTTGTTGAATTTTGCTTCGTGTTCATCTTCACAGTCACTTACACTTTTATGTAGCACGTTGTAACACCTAGGGTGTCTAAAATGAGGAAATTTTTTTCAAGACTTATATTTTGGTATTTAGGATGATTTGAATGATAAATATATGAATTTTATTTGAAATTTAAGCTAAGTGAATTTATGAGAAAAACTATGATGGCGTAAGTTATTGGAAACTATGATGGCCTAAGTTATTGGATTAAAATATTGATATGACTTTAGTATCTAAAGAGGAATTAAAAATGTTTTTTAATGTGATTTCATTGATTCCATATGTTATGATTAAGGAGGGATTAAACAAATGAGAAAAATAAAGGAGAATGGAGAAAAAATAGAGTATAAGAGCATATTAAGAACATGCTAAATTTGAAAAAGGGATCAATTATGATCAAATTTTGACATAGATGATGGAATAATTTGAAACTATGATCAATATAATAGTTATATATCTTGAAATTATCTTTCCAATGAAAATAAAATCATAAGATTTTGATATTAGATGAGAAAGTTATGATCAATGCACCAAAATTGCTCCATATGGGTAAAAAGTACTAAAATTATCAAATTGCGTCAATTTATTTAACATGTTGACATGTTTGGGAGATAATTTGGAAAAAGTTGTTAACATGAAAGTTTTATCCCTTGAAGTTATCTTTGTAATGTCATAAATAATCATATCATTTGAATATCATATGTGAAAGATATGCTTAAAATACCAAAAAGGTGTCTGGCTGTTAGGTTGGGCATCCAATAGGTGGATGCTGAGGCATCAAAAATTGAAGCCACAACATTAAAATTTTAATGTCAAGGTACTGGTTTATAATGCCATGGCATCACTCAAAAACATATTTTTTCATGGCATCTAGTGAGTTGGATGCTGCGGCATCCAAATTTGATGCCGTGACATCACTTCAGCATAGGCAAAATTTAATGGCATACAACAAGTTGATGCCATGACAAAGCTTTTGATGCTATAGCATCAGTCTGGTAGTGCTCCAAAGCAGCAAAAAATCTAACTTTTTAAAGGTCAAACTTCATTCCGTTTTCATTTTTATCCATCCCATTTCTTCTCCATGTCCCAAACTTCATGCCCTAGCCCCGTATGATCCAAGTTCTTATCATTTGGACTTGGAAACAAGTGGATTTTGAGAGATTATCATCCAAGCATGCGAAGTAAAATGAGCTTTTGGCATTTGAATGGTGGAAATGAAAGAGATTCGATCTCTTACAAGAGGAGTAAGCTAATGGGAGATTTGAGCTTAGATTCTTGTTCATGGGTGATAACCATCTTCAAATTGCATGGTAAGTCATTTTTCCCATTCAAATTCATGTTTTATGTTGAACTAGGTTTTAGAGTTATGAAATTTTTAGAAAAAAATGATGAATTTGGGATGGAAATCATGGGGGAAATGATTAAATGGGTTGATTATATGATTTAGCATGGGAAATTATGATTTATATGAATTAGGGTTTCCTATGCATGGTGAAATTTGGGTGTTTCATGATTTTTGTTGAATTAAACATGGGGTAAATGATTAATGGCATGAGTAACATCTTTAGAACATGTGTGGATTGATTTGGATTGGTGGAATCCTCTTTAATCCCTAAGTAGAGATTAAAGAGGATTTGTGTTTATGGGTCATATAAGCTACAAATTGATTCGATTAAATGTCTAATTAGAGTGTTATTGAAGTTAACTACAAGTTGGCTATGTTATATGATGATTACATATGATCAACAATGAAATTCTTTAAAAACTGTTGCTGAAATTATGATTTACATTATGCCTATTGGCCATTTGATAAAATGTTCCAATAATAGGTAAATTGAGTGTCCTTATAACTCTAAGACCCTTATAGAACGGAAGGAATAACTAGTTATTTGGGTTGTACTTAAGTTTAAGTGACACATTGTAAAAGTTAATTAGATGTTGAATATGTTGGCTTTTAATTATATATTAATGAGAATGCAATTATGTATTTGGAAAGTATACATGTTTAGCAATAAATCAGTTCGAGCTATGTTTTTAAATGAATGGGATGTTGTTTTGTATAGGATGATTTGAGAAAGATGAAAAAAACTTGAGCAAGAAGAGTGAATGATGATTCCTCAGTAGGTAAGTAGGCGCCCCCTTGTTTCACTTGAATGTATGATTTATTAGGGATAACGAATATCCCATTTGTTTGAATTTGGGCTTGTGTGTTTTGATTGGGGATAGTGGATATCCCTTGCATTGAAATAATTCACGTCTGATTAAGTAGGAATGTCTAAAATTAGGGATAGAGAATATCCCTTTGTTATATGTTAAAGTTGAGGAGTGAATTGAAATGAGATGAATGGATTGGATGGGAATGATAGTGATTCACTAATTGGTGTAAATTGATGAATATATGTTCTTATCTTTGACATGATTTATGTGTTGGATTAATGATTAAGCCTCATAGTATGATTATTTTATTATGTAATTGATTATGATTAGATTGAATTATAGAAATGGTGAATTGAATATTTATTGTTTATTATTTGTGTCTACTTACTGAGTTGCCCGGACTCACATCTTTTTGTTTAAATTTTTAATTAATAGGCCAGGTCAAGATTTCCCAAATGTGGATTGGGATTGTTGAGCAAGATTGAAGACTCTTTAATTATGGTATTTTGATTTGTAATTGGTTATATATTTTTATTGTATTTAAAGGATTCAAATGATGTATAATAAGATATAACGGCATGCCTAGTGATAAATGTACATGATATTGTCATGAATTTGTGTTATTACCATCATGGGGCCGATTTTGGGTTATGGGTAAGTTGGGCCATCTTAAGGTTTGATTATATTTGTTAGAATTTCAATTGAATAAAATTATGAGTTGGATTTTAGAAATATCTTTGATAATTGATGTATATCAATTTTTGATTTTAATATTTTAGCGGAAACTCTATCATTTTTTTAATATAAATTTCATTAAAATTTATAAAATGAGAAAGGGAATGATGAAATGTAAAGGTGTTTTAGAATGTGACCCGAGCATCCCCACCCTAAAAGTGGGTAAGTTGAGGTGAAAATGAAGGCAAGTAACCAAGGTTGCGCCTTGGAAGGTGGGGCGTGATAGAATGGTATCAGTGCCCAATAACTTATCTATGTGATAAGTTAAGTTGAGAAAGGAGCTCAGAACCATGATGACATTGGATTTTAGAATAAATAGATAATGACATGCCAATAAGAGTATATGAACATTTGAGAAATATGGAAGAATATAGAAATGGAAAAGAAATGTTATTTGTATAGTAAAGGCATGAGTTAGGGAATTGAGGCACTAACAAATTGATAGAAATGATGAATTGATAGAAATGGTGTAGTGATGGTCTAAATATGAGTTGATTCAATGTTTGATTAAGATGATATGATAAATATTTATGATGATCAGGGTAGCGCAGTGAAGCGTGGTGATGCTTATATGCATATTGTTGGAATGTTTGGTGATCCTGATATGCATCTTATTTGAATAATTAATTTTTTGTTACTTTACAAGGTATGTAGCTTTGAAATGATGAAACTATGAAAGTTTCATGAATAATTGTTGACAATTGAATTTGGTTTGGTTGCTTAATTGAATTGTGATGGAATCATTAGATTCCTCTGATCAAAATGGCCATGTGACTTTTGTTGGCTATTGAATTGTTTTGATTGAATGTATATAAGGAATTTAGAGTATGACTTCATGTGTTTTATGGTTATAGTTGATTATTGTAAATGATGATATGTCAATGAATGTTTTATTGAATAACTTTGGTTGTGAATAATTGGATTGAATGAATTATTGGATAGGGGTGGAGACTATCCCCTTTGTTTGATTATATGTGGACTATTGTAACTGATGGGTTGATGTTATGAGTTAGAGGGATAAAAGTTTATATTTTAAGTATTCATTTAGAAAGTTGTTCATTAAGTAATTTGTGGAATTACAGTGTTATTATGATAAGGTATAGTACAATGAAATGAGGTGAATTATGATTAATGAATTTGTATACTTTTAGGATTATTTGATTGAGAATTGGAATGCATACTTGAATGGGAATACATGTTGGGATTTGGACATTAGTTAGAATATGATTGGTATGTAATTGAGTTTGGATGCTTATTTTAAAATTGATTGGCATTTAATGTTGATATGGGCTATAGATAAATGATTGGACTATTTGATGAAATATTGTGTATATGAGATGTGAAATTGTAGGATATGCCTTATGAGGCATTTGAGTTTGTGTTGTGGTAAAATGGCTAGAGTTTGGATGGTGCCGGGATGACACTAAGATGTGAATATTATGGAGACTTCGTTTGGTTTGGGTTTGACTATTGAAATAGGACTTGACCATTTGGTTATTTGGTAAGTTTAGATGTTTGGCCATTGGGCTAAGGTTGGCTTTTTGATTATTTGATTGAGTTTTGGATATTTGTTTATTTGATAATTGGTTACTTGATTAAGGCTTGGATGCATGGCTATGGTTCATGCTTGGATTTGGATGCCTCTTGGATTAGATTGATATATATATTTGAGATTAGGATGCCTACTAGAAATCGATCGTTGTGTATTTGACATTTGGATACCTACCGTGTTGGCTACTTTGGATGTTTGGGGTCTCACCCATAACAGGGCTTTGTTTGATTATGCCACCAGTGATGGCAAAGAGGCCTAATTAGCCTATTGTATGTGGACTCCTTTGCTTATTTCATGAGTGTGGATGGAGAACTTGTAGCTCCTTGGTTGTAATGAAGGTAAGATACCATGTGGTCATGGATCTCACAACATTGTAGTCGAATTGCAGGGATGGACCACAATACATCAAGTTATAAGGGATTTGAGTCCACTTGATTGTGGTTGCCACCTAACTGTGGTTTAGATCACTTGGTTTGATTGTGTTTGCCACTTGATTGTGGTTTAGACAACTTTGTTTATGGCTTAGTTCACTTTGATGTAGCTTCTTGAGCATGGTATTGGTTAAGAGCAGGCAAATGAAAGTATAGATACATTGGTTTGTATAGGCCACATGATAGTAGTTCCATTTGCATGTGTGAAATCGATTAGGTGATGAATGGATGATGAGGCATATGAGGATAGTAGTATGAACATATTGATGGGATTGTATAATTTATTATGGAATTGTTATACTTTGAATTTATTGAGATTGTATATGTGTTGTAATATGAATTGTATTAGCATTGTTTGAATGACACTTAATAAATGCCATCCTCATGAAGGAAAATGAATTAGGAAAATGATTTGTTATGACATGTGTTTGTTTGATATTGCTTATGATTATGTAAAGTCATAATATTAGTAAGGAAAAGTAGTTACAATTCAAGATGTGGAGATACTACTTGAAATTATTGAACTAGGCACTAAACTCTAGCTGTTTGAAAATTTTGATGAAATTGATGAAATGAGTATTATCTTAAACAAATTGTAAATTAGTATTGAAATTGGTGACAACTAACATATTTTCATATGCTTGATGTACAATTAGATTGAATTAAGTGATGAAAGTTTCGAGGATGAAACTTTTGTTAAGGAGGGACATTTGTAACACCTAGTGTGTTGAAAATGAGGAAAATTTTTGTCAAGACTTATATTTGGGTATTTAGGATGATTTGTATGATAAATATATGAATTTTATTTAAAATTTAAGCTAAGTGAATTTATGAGAAAAACTATGATGGAGTAAGTTATTGGAAAGTGTGATGGCCTAAGTTATGGGACTAAATATTTATATCATTTTTAATATCTGATTTCATTATTTTTACATTTTATATTAAGGAGGGATTAAATAGATGAGAAAAACAAAGGAGAATGGAGGAAAACCAAAGGAGCATAAGAGTATATTAAGAAAATGCTGAATTTAAAAAAAGGGTCAATTGTGATCAATTTTTGACATAGATAATGGAATAATTTGAAATTATGGTCAATACAATATCATTTATCCTGAAATTATCTTTCTAATGAATTAAAAATCACATGATTTCGATATTAGATGAGAAAGTTATGATCAATGCACCAAAATTGCTCCATATGGGTAAAAAGTAACAAAATGACCAAATTGGGTCACTTTATTTAAATTTTTGACAATGTTTGGGAGATGATTTGGAAAAAGTTATTAACATGAAAGTTTTATCCCTTGAAGTTATCTTTCCCTTAAGAATCATGTCATTTAGATGTCGTATATGGAAAATATGCTCAAAATACCAAAATGGTGTTTGGCTGTTAGGTTGGGCATCTAGCAGGTGGATGTTGAGGCATTAGAAATTGATGTTGGAACATTGGAATTTTGATGCCACAACATCACTTCAAAAACATGGTTTTTCAAGGCATCCAACGAGTTGGATGGTGCAACATCAGAATACATTGGACTGGATGCTACGACATCCAAATTTGATACCGCGACATCGCTTTCGCATAGGCAAAATTTAATGGCATACAACAAGTTGATGCTGTGACAAAGGTTTTTGATGCCATAGCATCAGTTTGGTAGTGCGCCAAAGCAACAGAAAATCTAACTTTTTAAAGGTCAAACTCTATTTCATTTTCATTTGTATCCATCCCATTTCTTCTCCCATGTCCCTAACTTCATGGCCTAACCCCATTTGATCAAAGTTCTTGTTCATTTGGACTTGGAACAGGTGGATTTTGAGAGATTATCATCCAAGCATGTGAAGGGAAATGGGTTTTTAGCATTTGAGTGGTGGAAATGAAAGAAGATCTGATTTCTTGTAAGAGGAGTAAGCTAATGGGATCTTTGAGCTTAGATTCTTGTTCATGGGTGACGACCATCTTCAAATCCATGTCTTATGTTGAACTAGAGTTTTGGAGTTATGTAATTTTAAGGGGAAAATGATGAATTTGGTATGGAAATCATGGGAGGAATGATCTCATTGGTTGATATATGATTTAGCATAAGAAATTATGATTTATATGAATTAGGGTTTCCTGTGCATGGTGAAATTTGGGTGCTTCATGATTTTTGTTGAATTAAACATGGGGTAAATGATTAATGGCATGAGTAACATGTTTTAGAAAATGTATGGATTGATTTGGATTGGTGGAATCAAATGTTAGGTTATACCCTAAGTAGAGATTAAAGAGGATTTGTGTTTATGGGTCATATAAGCTACAAATTGATTCGATTAAATGTCTAATTAGAGTGTTATTGAAGTTAACTACAAGTTAGCTATGTTATATGATGATTACATATGATCGGAAATGGAATTCCTTAAGAACTATTGCTAAAATGTATAATTTACATTATGCGTATTGGCCATTTGATAAAATGTCCCAATAATAGGTAAATTGAGTGTGCTTATAACTCTAAGACCCTTATAGAAGGAAAGGAATGACCAGTTATTTGGTATGTACTTAAGTTTAAGTGACACATTGTAAAAGTTAATTAGATGTTGAATATGTTGGCTTTTAATCATATATTAATGAGAATGCAATTATGTATTTGGAAAGTATACATGATTAGCAATAAATTAGTTCGAGCTATGTTTGTAAATGTAACACCTAGGGTGTTAATTTTTTGATAATTGTGTTTAGCTATAGTGTAATATGTTTAAAATAGTGGAAATAAGGGAGACAGGGCCACAGGCGGTATGGGAGGTGCCTGTGCTCCCCAGGCGGTATGGCGGACAATTAGGAAAGCGCTTATAGTCAGATCCGAGGAGGAAAAAACCCCGCTGGATAGTGGCAGGCGGTATAGCAGGTAGCTGCCATATTGGCTACGGTCCCAGGTGCTTGTGGTCTTGTGGCAGGTGGCTAGTGAGTGGTAGTAACCTGACTTTTTAAAGTCAATTCATCCCATTTCAAGCCATTCTCATCCCATTTCGTTCTGTTTCTTCCCCTCTCATGCCCTAACCCTGTTTTACCTTGTTTCTTGCCTATTTAGCTAGGTAATCATCTTGTCTAGCTAGAAAAACTTATGCTCTTTCAGTTAAACCCAATTTTCACACACTTGGACCATGAAAAATAAGAGAAAATGGAAGAATAAGCTAATTTTCTCCAAATGGATGGAGCAAAGTGGAACTAGGAGCTTGATCCTCCATTTAGCAAGGATGACTACATTTAAACATGACAGTAAGTTTGATTTCCAAACTGAATCTTTGATTGTGGATTTTTAGGGTTTTGGGAAAAGTGAATTTTTGGGGCTGAAATTGATGAATATGCTTATAATTCATGGGGAAATGATTCAATACAATAATTACCATGATTTGGCTTGAGAAATTTGAGATTTGGCAAGGTAGGGTTTTGTTGAATAGTAAAATTTGGGGATTTTGTGATTTTTGTTGAATTAATCATGGGGTAAATGATTAATGATATGATTAAGATGTTTTAGAGCATATATGGATTGATTTGGACTATAAAATTGAGTTGTGGGCTATGCTCTAGTTAGAGTCTAAAGAGGAATAATGGAGTGTTTTAAATTCTTATTTATGAATTATAATGTAAAACATTTGATTATATCTTTGAGTTCAAAATTAAAACTGTATATGTGCTTCAGTTGGATAAACATATTTTCACGAACGTGAAATTGTATATAATTGTGTTTGATATAAAATTGAAGTCTGATCTTTATTTTGAGTAAATGATTAGATAATAATTAGATATTTT
>JAYJMB010011922.1:0-47998 GCA_036873735.1 Pouteria campechiana
CTAATACCAATTGTTGGTCCTGTTCTAAGGTGGCTCAAGATGAGGGGAGGGGGGGGGGTTAAATTGAGCTTATAAAAATTTTGGCCAATATAAAATCAAAATGCTGAAGTAACTAAGAAATGAATCACATAGCACAGTGCATAAGTAAATTTTATAGAGGTTTGGCCCATAACACGGTTCCTACTTCTCTTCTTTGAGTCAACCTTATTGCACTTAGGTTTCACTAAACACTTATTTCTCTTACAAGCTCACCAACAACTCACATAAGTTAGTTTACAAGCTCACTAACAAACTTTTATAACTATTAGTTTTCAAAGCTCACCCACAAACTTATACCCGTTGGTTTCCAAGCTAACCAACACAATTATATAGAGTCAATAAGCCTCTTGCTTACTATCCCAATCAATAAAAGTAAGTGTACAAGTAAATGCCTCTTACACAAGTTGAAGTTGTACAAAATAAATTGCAACAGAAATTAATATAGATCAATAAATACAGAGTTTCTATCTCCAAAAGATTGCAGAAGGAATGTTTGTTGATTGCAAATTGCTTTTTTGCTTAGTAGATTTGGTAGAAAATTTTAATGTTTAAGTAATTGCTTGTATGTGCTTTTCAATTTTTCTAACTTCTTTGAATGACCTCTCTTTACTTCTTTTAAACTAAGATTCAAAATATTCACGTTAGAGAAGGTGGCGTTCATTAAATACGAGTGAGTCGTGAAGATTTTCCGACTATTGAAGCTCTCTTGCGAGTTCACCAGTCTAAAGCTATTCAGCAGTGTCTGACTTTAGTTTTTGCATCCAGAGTTTAGATTTCAGACTTGCTCTAGTGGTTCATCTTGCAATAGACTTCATAAGCCTATGTTCGAAAATGAACCATCGTGTCTGGAATTGGATAGATATGTCTGAAGTTAAGATTTTGGACTTGAATTGGCGCCAATTGCTCTTGGCCACACAACTGAATTCAAGCTATGTCCGAAAGTGCATTGGTGATGTCTGAAGTTAAGAATTCGTACTTGAATTATCTTAAGCAAGGATAATGTCTGAGACTTACCACTTGGGATTTTTGGACTTGGACTTCTAAGACACGCTTGATTTCTCTCTTCAATATTATTCTAACTTAGTTCTGCAATGTTTGAACTTGGCTTTTAAATTCTAACATCTTAGATTCTTTTTCAGCAATGTTTGAACTTGATTCTATGTATGAATTTGAGCATGTAGTGTTCAAACTTGCTTCTTTAGTGTTCGAATCTTTGCTTGAGTCTAGAACTTAGTCTTTTCTCATTTTTGAAACCTTGTTTTTGTTTGAGCTTGGGCACTTGTCTGAATTACTTTGGCAATGCTTTGAGGCATATTAGGAAGTTGTTTCCAACACTGATCTTCAAAGTTTTAATATCATTCTTTCTCTTTTCAGCATTTATGTTTTGTTCCTTTTAATCTTTTGGATCTTGTCTCTAAAATGGTAATGTATGCGATGCACACTTATGTTATTTCCCTAATATATTGTTCATTACTATACACTTAGAAAATATTGATCAGTAGCTTAAAGTTTCACTCATGTGCTTTTGCTCATTATCAAAACTTGGTTGGCTATACGTATTCATCATCAAAATCAATCCAAATAAAGAGGTTTGGTTTAACAAAGCTCAGGTGCAATTCAGTACCCATCACCTTCTGCATACTCTGCCAAAACTCTTAGATGAACAAGCGATCTCTGTTTAATACATTTGAGATAGGTACACCATGAAGTCTAACAATCTCGTAGATATAATTTGGCCATCTGATCGACATTAGAGGTTATTCGGTATGACAAGAAATGAGTTGACTTGGTAAGTCGATCAACAATAACCCAGATTGCATCATAATGTGCTTGAGTATGAGGCAAGTCAGTAATAAAGTCCATTGTGATATGATCTCACTTTCATTCTGAAATCTTAAGTGGTTATAATAAACTTGTCAGCCTCTAATGATTGACCTTAACTTGTTGACACACCAAACACTGAGCTACGAACTAAGTAATTTTCTTCTTCATATTATTCCACCAAATCTTCCTCCGAGGTCTCTATACATCTTAGTACTACCCAGATGTATGGAAAACCTTGATTGGTATGCCTCTTCTAAGATCTTTCTTTAGAGAATGCCCACACTAGGCACCACTAATATGTTGCAGAATAACAGAGTACCATCAGGTCCATGTTGAAACTTAGTCTGCTCTCCTCGATCTAGTTTATCGCAAACCTCTAAAACAAATGGATCTTGCTTTGAAGCTGCCTTAATCCAATCAGTAAGTGTTGGCTTAATTTGTAAAGCACTTAGCTATATCACTTCTTTTGGAGGCAACACTTCAAGTTGCAGTCCTTCCATCTGGTGGATTAACTGCATTTCATTTATAACTAGAGCTACTACTCCTGCACCAGACTTACCACTCAATGCATCTACCACCATATTAGCTTTACCAGGATGACAATGAATGGTGACGTTGTAATCCTTTAATAACTACAACTATCTATTCTGCCTAAGATTCATCTCTTTTTGGAATAAAATATACTTAAGACTCTTGTGGTCTGTGAAAATCTCTATTTTCTCCCCATACAAGTAATGTCACTAAATTTTCAACGCAAACACTACTATTGCGAGCTCCAAGTCATGAATAGGATAATTTTACTCATACAGCTTCAACTGACATGAAGCACATGTTATCACCCTACCTTGTTGCATGATGGTTCAAATTATAATTCCTCGCAAGTGTACCGATGTATAGCGTATAGTGTACAATGCAATGGTCAATCCCACAGAGAACGAAAAACAAACTTAATTAATCTTAGTAACCAAATTTAAAACTAAACAATCTTTGAATGAGGTTTCGTATAATTTAAAAACTTAATAAAATAAAAATAAATAAATAGCTAAGGATAGTGCAGAGAGATTAATAAGATGAAGAAGTCTAGGGTTCCGATTTCACCATAAGATGATAACTCTTTGCCAATGGAATGTTGGATTTAATGCCTCACTTGGGTTCATTCTTTCAAATGTAAGATCATTACCGTTAGATATGTGGGTTCAAATCTAGTGCTTTCACTCGTTCCAACTATCTATGATGTTTAGTATAATTGAGGTGAAAACCCATTAAGTTCAAGAACATAAAAACTTGAATAGAATGGTTTAGTATATGATCTATACCTTAACCATCTATCCTTCTGATTTATGGGAGCTCATGTTTTGCATATGATGTGTACTTTAACCATACTTTGATAAATAATCTAACTCATAATATTGGTGATCAAGCAATAAAATAAATTAAATCATTGCAAACAACATCATGAATGAAATAATATCATCTTGCATTAATAATATCCAACAATCCATAATAAAGAGTATAAAATAGGGCTACATCTTCACCCTAGAAAAAGGGATTTAGTTAATAAGAGAAAATAAAATAACTCCCTGAGATAGGATGATAATAATGAAGAACATATTCTCTCTTCCTTCTTTCTTACTTGTAATCCCTTCTTCTTCTTCATGAGAAATCTCTCAGAAAAATGGTTGTAAACCCCAAAGAAAAACTCTCCAAAATGGAAGTGGGAAGAACCCTACAAAAAACCTAAGTTTTTCCTTAAAAAGCCAGCAAAAATATGGAACTGTAGAAAAATTCCGTAACATGTCCGCTAGCGGCGCCGGCCTGCTGCCCGGTCCATCTTGCTCCATTTGCTTTTTTTGCTCCATCTTTGTAGCTACTTCTTTTCAAATCTTCTTCTCTTCTTTTTCATTCATTTTCCACCTTCAAAATAGTTGATAAAATCTAACAAATAAGCATTAAATTCATCTAAAAGAGATAAGGATTTGCAAACAAATAAGCTTAAACATGTATAATATATGTGTATGAAATTGACTTATCAAATACCCCAAAATTACTTATTTGATCATCCTCGTGCAAACTAGATATTTGAACTCATGAATCAGTTAGGATAATTTTTCTCAATCAATCATTAGCATGCCAGACAAATTATACATGTACACATATTTCAGAAATCATTTAAGACACTCACTAAGTAATCCCATGAAACTCATACTTCATCAATCCTTTCATGAAGTGAAAATGCGTGTATGTGTAATGTCAATTAAATGCTACATGCATACTTTTCAGCCAACAATGTGCAAATCAATGATTCTAGTAATCTTTACATAACACTCCATAAGCTTGCTTTTCATGATCCCTCTCCACTATTGTAGACAACTTTGTTCACTTGGATCAATAGGTCTTTGTTAAGCTTGTAATGAGACCTTAGGTTTGGCTAACAACGAAAAGGAATAAGGATTCACAAAGTAAGAGATTATAATTGACTTGCATATGAATGTTCACTCTCTTAAAATATTTATTTTTTATTTTTATTTGCTCCTCTTTCTTTTTATGGGTTGTATTACTACCACACCCCCAAACTTATTTTCTTTTAAGTTAATTGGGATATGATCCCCCCAATTGAAAGAGGAATCCTTACTAATGCTTTTCTTTATTTTCCCTTTTCTTTTCCTTTTTGGTATTTTTCTTTTCAATTCCCCCAAACTTAATTTCTTTTACTTCACTCATACCTCTCTAACAACCATATATATAAAATATGTCTCTTATAGGTTAAACATGGCTTTTCAAGCTGAAAGGGTCTAGATAATAAGGCTAAAGAAACAAAAGTTGAATGGTGGTTTTTCACATGCTTTGCATATGCCATTCTATCATAAGGCTCAATGGGGACACTAATGACATGAATGTACTAGGTTAGCTTGAAAGGCTCAAACTGATAAAAAAAATTGCCTAAAACACTTCCAGGTAAACATGTAATCTAGGATTTCACCTTGAGGGATAATCAAACAAGTTCAAGAGTGCTAGTGTTAACCAAATAAGTCACTGAATTCACAACACTATCAACTCATTAACATACACTTTGCATTGTCATAACATAATGTCCTCAATAAAATTTTCATCAATCATAAAAAAGGACTTATCATAAGAATCATTAAATCACAAGGTAACACTATCCTTTTTTCTAAATCATGTGTGATGGTACTAAAAAACTCAGCATAAATTACTGATCATCAAGGGAGAATCCATCCTATTCAGCTTCAACATGTTAACATAGTTGCTCTTGGATTTCCTTTAGCTAAGTTATTAGAAAGTGAAGCTCATCAAAATTATACCTAAATTCAAAAAAATTTGCCTAAAAACTGATCACACTTGAATGAAATGCAGAAAACCCCTCAATTTAAACACACATTGTCCTTAATGTGAAATAATGAAAGAAGTTTAAGATCAATGGCTTTCCTTAATGAAGTGCATTCACATCCTCTTCTTCTAAAGCTAGCATGGCATCATTTTAACACTTGGAAGAGCATATGCAATCCTCTAAAATCAGATTTTCTCCTTCTACAAAACACATAATAATCAAAAATTTAAAAAAATGCGTGCGTGGGGTATTAAGGGAGGCTATGAGGCAGCGCCACCTTGCTAGTTTTTTTTTTTTTGAATGGTTCTGGCACTGGCGGTGCCAAGTTGCTGCCTCCACCTTGCTTCCTTATGGTTTCGCTACCTTGAAACTCTCTTTTCTAGATTATTTCATCACCCTATTTGATCTTCTTGCTTAAAATCTTTATCTATGCATTTAGTATGTCAAACATGAAATAACAATGTATTAAGTATAGCAACCAGGATAATAATCTAACTACTTAAAATCCAATCAAGTTTATTTAAACTAATGCAACTAGCCTACGTTATTAATGCAAGAACATCACTACATCTAGAAAAATAAAAAAAACTAAAAAACAAACAACTTGGGTTACCTCTCAAGAAGCACTTTATTTATAGTCTCAGCCCAACTATTGCCTTCCATCATTGAATTGAAATTTGGCCTTTCTATGATCTAGTTCTTTGAAACTTGGTAGTGGTGTGCAGAATTTTGGTGCTCCCAGTTGATAAACATAGTTGACTGATTCATCATCTTCTAATTCATCTCCATCAACTAGTATTGCTTCAACTACATTTATGGATTCTCCTAAAAATTCCTCAGTGATTCCATTCACTTCATTTATCTTGGAGCAATTCTTCTTCTCATTTGACAACTTTATCTCCTTGAAAATATCAAACTTCATAGTATGATCGTTGAATTGCATGAGCGTTTCCTCCTCCATACTTGTAAAAGAAGAAGAAATAATCATTGGAAAGCATAAATCATTGCTTATAGATGCATACCTTAAAGAATGAGGCAAACATATTGGGAAAACAGCTCTCCCAGCATTCACCTCCTCTTCATCATCTGCAAAGATATTGGAATCGTTAATCTCATCACAAATGTTATCATGTGTTACCTTACCACATCCTAATGTTGTGATTTCTTTCACTTGCTCAGGCTAACTTGATAGCTTTCTAGATGTGTGACTTTGCACAGCCTCTACAATTTGCCCCAACTGAGGCGTCTCTATCATCTTCATGGATGCCTCCACATTTTACAATCTTGCTTCAATATTTTGGAACCTCATTTCATTGCTTTAGAACTGAGTCTAGGTAGCCTAGATAAATTGCAATGTTTTTTCAAGAATAGGCTTCTTTGATTGAAAACACGTTTTAGATTGAATCTGATTCAAATCATTGTTCAATGAAAAATTGTGATGACTTCTCCAACTAGGATATGGATCATCACGGGGTGGTTGGTTGTTGAAATTCATCACATTGGCTTCTCCTAAAAATTCTACAAAACTCTATTTAGAAGGAGAAGCATTATATGAATGACTGGAAATATCACAAAGAGAACATACCTTAGTGGGAATTGATTGTTTCTAGTTCATCACCATGGAGCATATCATATTCATTTGCTAGTTAAGCTCTGACATCTGCATAGAAAGGTCAATATTAGAATTCAATTAATACATCCCTCTGGACTTACCTCTAACACTTATCTATTGTGAGTTTGCTCCAAGTATCTCATATTGCTCATATGTCTCCTCCGAGTTTTTTTTTTCATCTATTCTTCTTCCTTACAATCATAGCTCCGTAAAAAGAAAGAAATAATTAAAAATTCTAAATGCAATAAACCTACAATAATAAAAAAAATTATAATTAAATTAATCAAATCAATTTGGAATCATTACCCAGTAACAGTGCCAAAAACTTGATAGTTCAAATTATAATTCCTAGTAAGTCTATGGATGTATAGCAATATAGTATGCAATGTAAGGGTTGATCCCATAGAGAATGAAAAACCAACTTAATTAATCTTAGTTACTAAGTATAAAACTAAATAGACTTTGAATGAGGTTTGGTATAATTTTAGAACTTAATAGAATAAAAATAAAATCATCTACCATTAATAATATCCAACAATCCATAACAAAGAGTATCAAAAAGTGCTACATCTTCACCTTAAAAAAAGGGATTTAGTTCATAAGGTAAAATAAAATAACTCCCTGAGATAGGATGATAATAATGAAGAACATCTTCTCTCTTTTTTCTTTCTTACTTGCAATTCCTTCTTCTTCTCCATGAGAAATCTCTCAAAAATATGACTCTAAACTCCAGAAAAAAACTCTCCAAAATGGAAGTGGTAAGTACCCTACAAAAAACCTAAGCTTTTCGTTAAAAATCCAACAAAAATACGCAACTAAGAAAAAATTCCGCAACATGTCTGCCGATGGTGCCGGCTTGCTATCGGCTAGTGATGGTTTGGTTCTGGTGCTGGTGTTGCTAGGTGGATGCCAGTTGTGCTAGCCTATTGCCTGGTCCATCTTGCTTTGTTTGCTCTATTTGCTCCATCTTTGTAGCTGCTTCTTTTCCAATTTTTTCTCTTCTTTTTCATTCTTTTTCCATATTCAAAGCACCTGATAAAATCCAGCAAATAAGCATTAAATTCATCTAAAAGAGACAAGGATTTGCAAATAAATAAGCTTAGACATGTGTAATATATGTTTAAGAAATTAACTCATCATTGCATAAGAACACACTCAAGTCCTTTCCTAAGGGCATCACTATACACCATGAAATTTTCTCTACTGTCTTGTAAAGCTAACACTGGAGTTGTGTTCAATCAGTTCTTCAACTCTTGAAAACTTTTTCCACATTCACTTGTCCACACAAACTATCATGCCACGGTCCTAGGAACAACATAATTAAATGTCATTCTCAAATCCAGGGGTGAATCTCCCAAGATCTATCACACTATAGATGAGATATAATCACAAAAGCAACCATGATAACTTACAATTAAGGGAAAGTATGTAATAATACCATATAATCAATCATACGATCAAGGAAAATCCATCAATTTAAAATAGAAATACAACAACTATTCTTCAAAAATCATTATTATAGAAAATCTTACCACATCTATCCCATGCCATGACTAATGCCCTCCGCGAATGACTTCTCTATAAAAAAAATTAATAATATTTGGGTGAGTCATAGCAACTCAATAAGTAATATAGATGTAGCTAGCACATGTGATAAAATACTAGTCACACCACACAATATATTTGTAGCAATTTGCTCTCGGAAGCTACAATCTTATGTTCTAGAGGAGAATCCCATTGGAAAATCGATAGCATCTCCCCTAAAACATAAGGATTCTGCACCTATACAATCCATCATCACACAATGTAACACAATATAACAAAGGGTTCTAACATACCAAACTAACATACATTCCCACATGCTAGAATCACAAGTCATATAATGATGGCAAAAAGTGGAACACATGCACATACATCTCATAAGAATGACATGCCAACCTAACTGTCGATATAGTCATAGTTTTCACCATTTCCACAATTTACAAATTTTCATGATTTCACAATCTCCAAATATATACATTCCAAAAGTTTAGCAAAAGGGAAATAAACCTTAGTTAGCTCACATCATGGCCTATCCCGATTAGGAGCCCCAACCCCACGTTGGGTTCTCTCTTTCGACTTGTCAGCTAAAAATCAAAATAAAGTGAGTCCAGCCAACTCAATAAGCAGGTATGTGAATAAACAATAAGTGATCAAACACAACCGTAAACTAAATTTATCGAGCACATTCATAAAACTGAGACCACATTCCATATGTATTCAAGCGATGTCATGATGCTAATGAGGACCATGCAATGCAACTATGGAACCATGATGCATTTATTTTTAATCTATATTAAAACTAAGACTATTGTGAACCATACGCATCTTTTCCATTCTATTCATATTCCATCACAACTATCTCACTTCACCCATCTCGTTTTATCCTTTCACTTGTCGTAGCTCTAGCTAGGCTTGGAAAGCTACTCACTATACAGACTCAGCCTTCTTACAACAAAGGTGTCTCCTAGTCCCTCCTTGCACCCCTAGCTATGAACTTCCAGGAGTTTCCCCTTGACCAGTCCTATCTCACCCTGGTGGTCACTCCCCACCCTCTTTACTCTCTAGGTTCTCCATCCACACCTAATGAAGTAATTAGGAGAGCTTCACGCACTAGGACAAACTCGGTCTCACCCTATATGGATATTAGGTCTAACGGGCTATCTAGGCATCATATCCAAGCCCCAGGCCAAATCCCAACCTCTTCGGCCATCCCAAGTGGCCAACAGGGCTACCAAGGCATCACAACCAAGCCCCCAGGCCAGTCCTGACCTACACACCTCTCGCCACCAGGCATAACCAATATCAGGCCCATCCAACCTCCATGCCACCAAGGCATATCCAAGCTAGCCAATTGAGCCTTCAACTGCTCAACCCATCTCAATTTAGCTAGCCATCCAGCTGGAGTATTTTATTACCATCATGGTGCGGAGCAGGTTCTGGGCTATGGGTTAGTTGGAAGAGTTTAGTGATTTTATGGTTTATGTTATTATTGATGATTATATTTTATATTAGCATTTGTTGATATGGATATTAGAAAATTATATGATGATTGTATAATAGGTATAGATGTTTATAATTTAGGGGAAACTCTACCAAAATTTTGGCAGAATACCCCTTAGAAATAGGGAAATTATTAAGTGGAAAGGGAATGATAGCGTCTTGCATAGTCCCCATTAGAGAATGATATACCGGATGGTGAAAACACATAGGGTGAGAGCGCGGGACGTTACAAGAACTAAATGGGTCTTAACCAGATTACATTTTTCTAACTGCCATCTCATCAAACAACTAATGGGTAGTTTAAAATGTTCATGGTTGCAACTACATAACAATTGGGATTTCTAATCCAACTTACAAATATGCATATCTTTACTGATTCTACATTTAAATCTATGTCTAAATCATCCATTCCATCATTAACTTAACAGTTCCAAATTCTTAACTTCCAGCTATACTAAAATCTAGCTTATAAAATAGAATTTAATGAGTTTACTTAGCAAAGCACAATAATTACTCAGAAATACAACTCACGATTTAATTTCCTTCACTTGAACTCTATCAATGGTGGTGCTTCTAATAGTTCAGATTTTAGGTTTTCTTCGAGTTGGATTGCTATAGTATAAGTAATTATCCATCTCCTACCGATTCCACCATGTTTTCTATAAGAATTCAGTCTTCTTTAGGGCTGGGAAGCAAGAACAATGGCTCAGAAATAGGGTTTAACTCCAGTTTGGGATGATCGACCATTTTAAGCTCCATTTTCTTTGATGCTCTAGCTGCATACAGCAATCCATGCATGCGCGACCAAAAATTGCCACTTTTCATCTATTCTACCACTACATGTCCTTCCAGCTCGTCATAACACTCTATTTATCACCTATAATCATCACAATGTTCAATGGCTACTCACAATATCACATATATATCACACATATACCACCCATATGCCACCCATGTCCGGCTGCGAAGTGAGTCCGTGGATTGTGAAATTTCTAGGGCCTCACAATATCGTAAATTGTCTAGTTTGACCAATCACAACATTAACTTAGGGAGATACATCTCATCCATTCTATGTTGCTCATTCAAACCTCTCTATCTAACCATTATCTCGTTAGATCAACACCTCAGATCATATCTTGACTGATCTAGTGGACCACATCATCGTCCACTCAAAACTTATAATCTAGCCATTATGCCAACACATTGATACCTTAGATCATATCTTAACTAGTCTAGTAAACCACATCATTACATCTAGGAAATCGCATTCCTCATCCACTCAAACCTCATGATTTAGCCATCATAACAATACATGGGTGGGTGATGTGATGATGGATGGGTGGGTGAGTGATGATGGAAGGATGGGTCGCATCCCTTTACTCTAAATCTCATAACTCCATGGGTAGGTGAGACCTTCAGAAATATATGTTCTCCAACTGAAAACTAAAGATCTCGACGCCTTCCACCAGCATATTTCTTCTGCCTATCCTGAGTGGCTTCAATAAGCTTCTTTATCAGCTTGACTTTATCTGCCACCTGCTGTATCTATTGCGTCCCGTACATAGAACTCACATAACCCAAGAGGGGAGGGGTGAATTGGGTTTATAAAAATTTATTGCATGACTCCAATTTAATTACTTTCCTACTTTTTTTGTGTTTGTGTGTAAGCCATAATGAAATAAGTAATAAAGCAGTAAAGTGCAAGAAGATAAAGCAATCACAGATAAACAACACACACAATATTTTTTATAGTGATTTGGGCAACCGTCCCTCCTCTACTCTTTTAAGAGCATACTCCTTGTCCCTTGGGTTCCACTATCTCTCAATAGTGAAAATTCAAATAGTGCACCCAGCACTCTTCTAGATTTAACCTCTATGGGGCATAACAAATTAACAAGCTATGTTGTTGACCTTACGGGTCTAGTTTTGATTATTAACAAAACTTGTTTATGACTTGAATTAAGCTAATAATGTTTTACTAAGATCTTGTAAGTTAGAGGAAGAAATGAAGGAAGAAAAGGTGCGTTCCGAAGCAACAAAGGGAGATACCGACTTGGAACCCATCATTTATGCCTACCGCCTGCGAGCCCATACTGCCGATGCCTATTGCCTAGGAATGGATAGCAACATGTGTCTGGGAGTTTTGTCAGAAATCTTACCACTACCACTTGGCCATACCACCTGCCATATCGCTTGGGGCACAAGCACTTGGTCATACCACCTAATGATCACCAAAAATAAAAAATCTAAATGGTGTAACGACTATATTCAAATAGTCTTCTTTCAAATGGTCCCAAGGGTCTTCAAAATGTATAAATAGAAGATCCATTGGAAATAAACGAGATGCTTAAGGGTTCTAAGTGCTAAAGACAAATCAAACACAAGAAATCTTTTCAAGTTTTCCAAGTGTATTCATTCTATTAGATGAGACAAAATATGTGAAAAGAAAAAATCAATCAAAATGACCAGTTAGGCTCAACCATGGATGGTTTGCTGAGCACACGACCAAGGCCATTAGAGTAAGATCTCTGATTTACAAATTGATGACGTCTACTCAGGGGATGTTGTTTCCAGGTTAATTGTGATTCTCCAAAACCGGACAACCGGGCAGAAGACGAAATGGCTAGCCTTCCGTAGATGGAATTGCAGAATGAAGAAACCACGTAGTTAGGTTGTCCACGCATCCAAGCTATCTCAAAACTGAGCAGGTGGGGTTGCTGAGACAACGACAAGCGTTAGTTGGTTGGGTTTGGATAATTATTACCCCCTGAATTTTGGTTTTACCCATACAGGTGGAGTCGTGCAGGCAATATAACCAGTGTAGTTGAAGTTCGGATGAACCTTATCCAACAGTTGTTCACCTTATTTGTGCAAGCAAGAAAGCCATTCTCCACCGTCCAATGCTATCGTGCACTTGCCTGCCTGCGCAAGTAGGACGTATTGAAACCATACAAGCCATCCATGCAGCTAAATGAGATTTAGATGGATTTTGCCCGTCGTAATCAAGGAAGTCTGCCTGCGCAATCGAAATGTAGAGAGTTTACCGAACAAGTCATGAGTGCGTTTTCAGCTTGCCTGCGCAAGTGGAAACAACGCTGGCAAGAGGGGTTGGGACTCTAGGCCACGTATGTGCCTTCTACTTGCGTAGTCAAACTTCGTGCAAATTTATATAATTTTAATTGCCCATCGGATGTTGTCTTGGTCAGCGCAAGCAAACAAAAAAAATCAAAATAAAAAATCACGTGGGCCCGTTCATAACCAAGAATAAGCATGCATGGGAAGTTTCGGTCTGGAAATATAATCAAGTCTGATTTCAACCGAATGAAACTAGACCATCTAATTTAACAGGATTCATTGGAAATATCCAAGTAGACATGAACGTGGGCCCCCAGTTATTCAAAAATGGGATGCCATGACATTGCTTGATGAATCTATATGAGCACATTGAGCGTCTTAATCAAGTCACCCATGCGTTATGCAAATTAATTTGCATGGTATCTTCATCGAATATGCATGCAATTAACTAGATTTGATAAAATGGCAAATCATACTCATAAAAATATTTCAATTGAAATATTTTGGGATGGCTCAATGGTAAAGGTAGGTTGTTACCAAAATGGTGAAGGCAAGCTCTTCACAAAATGGTCAAGGTCAACTCTCCCCCAAAACGGTGAAGGCAGGCTCTTCCCAAATGGTGAAGGTAGGCTCTTTACAAAATGGTGAAGGCAGACTCTTCACAAAATGATGAAGGCAGGATCCCCACAAAATGGTGAAGGTAGGCTCTTCACAAAACGGTGAAGGCGGGCTCGTCAAAATGGTAAAGGCAGACTCTTCCCAAAATGGTGAAAGCAGGATCTTCCCAAAATGCTGAAGGCAGGCTTTCCACAAAATTGTGAAGGTAGGCTTCTTCCTAATTTCCTAAACTACCCCTGAAGGTGGAGGCAAGCTCATTTCCAAAATTGCCGTCTTGGGAGGAGGTGGGCATTCCTAAACTACACCTAGAGGTGAAGGCAGACTCCAAGCCTATAAATACCCACTCCCTCTTCTTAAGAGATAGAGAATTTATTTTGAAGGAGCTTCAGGAGTCTTCAAAAGGCAGGTGCCTCCCTTGACACTAATGGCCTTTGGCCATTGGTAATTTCTTTGGTGCCTGAGGGCACTCTGTCAAGGCTCTGCCATGGTATAGACATAGGTCCCGCCCACACTATGGTAATGGTAGATCCCAAATAATTAATGGACAAGAGGATAATACTGGATTAAAGATTTAAAACATATTTAAATATATTTAAACATTAATTAAACTCCATAAATGATAGAGTTACCCTATAAATACCCCATAAATCATAAATTTTTTTATCATTATCTTAAATTAAGAACTAGCATTAGCACTAATTATTGTTATTAGTGTTAATCATGATTAGGCTTAATTAACTTAAAGTGTAATTAGGCTTAATTCATGCAACCTGACTCTACGATCTCTCACAGGTTAATGGCAAAGATCACCCGCTTCTAGTTTTTCATGGAATATTGGAAAACACCACTTACCAACTCATTCAAAAGCCTAAGTCTAGGAACGAGTCACTAAGTCATGACTCACCGGGTCAAACCTTAGCGAATAACACTCACCAAATCATTCAAAGGCCTAAGTCTAGGACTGAGTCACTAATTCATGACTCATCGAGTCAAACCTTAGCAGATACCATTCATTAAATCAACCAAATCCAGCCATCCTGGTCCCACTCTTCCTAAGCTTCTCATGGGTAATTAAGAGAGCCAAGTTAAATTCAATCATCTTGGTCTTATTCTTCCTAAGCTTCTCATGGGCAATTAAGAGAGCCAAACTAAATCCAATCATCCTAGTCCCACTCTTCCTAATTTCCCATGGAAAATTGAGAGAGCTGAGCTACATCCAATCATCCTAGTCCCACTCTTCCTAAGCTTCTCATGGGTTATTGAGAGAGTCAAGCTAAATCAAGTCAACCTGGCCCACTCTTCTTAAGCTTTTCATGGGTAATGAGAGAAAGCCAAACCAAACCTAGGTCACTTATTTTCTTCCGATCTCTTTTAGGTTTAAACATAATAAAGATCACCTAGTCACGAGTCCTTTCGGGATATACGAATTGGGTCATGAACTGCTTATTGTCTCTATGGTTTCTTACAGTCTAAATAGCACAAATCACCTGGTCTTGATTCCATCCGGAATAAACCAATTGGATTAAATCACCCATTCTTTAGGTTGACCCAATGTTTAGCAACCCAGTTTAGAGTCGTATCATCCTATCTGCTCATTAACTTGAGGCAATCTCCTAAATATCAAGTCATTACAATGTGCTCGGCAATCCCAAAGACAACACACATTCATTTTTAAAGAGAGTGTGTTTTATTTTTGGGTCTCTAAGATTTATTTTACTTTTCTATTTAATCAAGCATTTTCTTCCATTATGGAGATGTAATTAGAACCACTTGCGGTTAGAGATGTTAATATACAATTTTTTGATATACACAGGAAGTGTAATCAATTGAGGACAATTAATAAAAAAATAGAAATTGTTTGATTAATTCCAATATGACAAAATCTCTTTATGGCAGGCGATATAGCATACTGGTTGTGGTTAGAGCTCTGGTAAGACTCCCAAATGCATGTTGTTGTCCATTCATAGGTGATACCGCAGGTAGCTCTAGTATCAGCTGTGATCGCTAGGCGGTATGCACATGTGGTATGGGAATGCCAGGTAGTTTTTTTCCTTTATTGCTTTAGACGATCTAAACTTTTTTTGGACTGGCTAAAAATGTAGTAGGCGGTAGGCGTAGGCGACTACCCCATGCGGCTATAGTCCCGCACTTAAAAATTTTTGCACTTTGCCATTTGTTAATTTGATTTTTTTATTATAAATTCAAAAATGATTATCCACATGAAATTTACATAAGTTGAAAAGCATGGATATATATAATTTAAATCATGTTTGTGTATTTATAAAAATAAAACTCATTCAAGCACTTCTTCTTTTCCAAATGAAGATATCTTTTTGAAGCACATATTTTCATCTTAACAAAAAGATATATATGATGCAACATGACACAATAAGATAAATACAGTTAAATGCAATATGGATCATAATGATTTCTTTTATTTTTAGAATATTTAATTTTATATCAATTAGACATCTAATTAATATGCTTGCATAAATGATATCCCAATAATACACATACATTCCAAGTATATATATCTACATTTCAAACTTCCTAGACTAAAAACATCATTAGCATAATTTAAGTCTAAGATAAGTTTTGGTATCATCAAAATCATACACATAATCCTAACAATCTCCTCCTTTTTCATAATGACAAAACTTGAAGACTTGTGATATTTAAAATATGTGCTAATGATCTAATGACAAACTTCCCCTATCTAATTTGAATGTATAAATATTTGGAGTTTGATACAATTGACATGTAAATATGTCATGACATATATTCTTCTTCAAAGAGATTCATGATCAACATGACCAACTTCAAGTCATTCTCCCCTAAACAAAATAAATCAAAAGAGGCATAAATCATTCTCCCCAATTCTTTTTCTCAAATAGGTCTTCCAATTTTTTCCCTAATAAGTCTTCCAATTTTCCTCCCCCTTTTTTGTATCATTTTTACAAGTCTTTATCCAATCTTTCTCTCCCTTTTTGTTAGAATCAAAAAGGTACATCATATGGGAGAGGGGGTCAATTTCATAATGGGGCAATCTTCCCCTTATATATTGGAAAAGATTGAACATTCAGGCATGATCATGTGCATGAAGAAAAATTTACAACTATATAGAGTAAATACATGTTATGGGTAACATTCAAACATTAAATAATTCTCATTGAAGGCTCAATGTTATGCATTTAGTTAAACATTTTTAAAGATCACATAAGATCTAACTAGAGATGGAATTCCTATTCGAGAACTTGAACTATGAAGTTCGCCAAATAGGTCTAACTTACACCTTGGGAGTGTAATCATGTTAAGTTTGAAGTTTCATTCAACCCAAGCAACAATAAAGATTAAACTTACTTATTTCATTTATAAATTTTAAAAAATACAAGCTACTTTGAGTTAAGGATTTGTGAGATATCCCAATATTTGTAAGTCAACTCACTTTAGCCTAGTTGAAATCAGTTTCTGAAGGATATTTTAGTTTATGTATGTATGTATGTATATTATCACATTCATCTAGCAAACATACATGGGCATCATGACATGATTCATAAAAATATCACAAATTTTCCAATCAAGCAATAATCCCAATCAAATAATCAATCAAAGCATTAGTCATAATCCAATTCAAGCCATTTCAGATAAAAATAGGAATTTAGGAATGCATGAGCCTAAAGCCATAATGTTGTTTGGTGACTACAACTTTGTAGAGATGTTTTTAAGTTAAGCATCTACGGAA
Source organism: Pouteria campechiana (assembly GCA_036873735.1). Classification (NCBI taxonomy): domain Eukaryota; kingdom Viridiplantae; phylum Streptophyta; class Magnoliopsida; order Ericales; family Sapotaceae; genus Pouteria; species Pouteria campechiana. The sequence goes on from JAYJMB010011922.1 coordinate 17,302, forward strand.
ATTTTCTTAATTCAAAATGAGATTTCTATCAATTTAGTTATTAGGTGATATTTTTACAACCTAAGTTTCTTAAGTTCCTCTCTTAAGATCATGGACTGAGAAATATAACAATGAAAACAATCTCCATCAAAATCTTCGAGGAAAGGTGCTCAATAAAAGTGATTTGTTGCCATAACTGAATCCATAGGGATAACCTTGATTGAAAAATGCAATAATTTAAAGTTAATGCACAGATGGAGGCCTATTTATGTAGATAAGATCACCATCTTCCAAAGATCTATATATTTTACTACCTAACTAGAGTTCACTATGTTACTTCAATAGAATCAAACCACTTTTTCCTCTTTACATAGCACTCCTTCATATGATATACATGTGAATTGCGACATTTCTCAAGCTTTCTCAAGTTCCTTGAATTCACATGTTTAGAAATCAGTAACTTTTCAAAAATATATTCAAGAATGCTAATTTCTTCTAACCTAAACTTTGGATCATCAAAAGCAATTAAATTTCAATGCTTGATTCAAAGGTGATTCATGAAAATACTTCTTTAATTCATTTAAGATCAGATTTGCAAGAAACATCCTTATTTCTACTTATAAGGAATCTCATTATAAAACTTAAATAACTTGGGGCAATCTAAACTTGATGATCAACAATACAATAGATATCACTTTTCATGCTCACTCTGATCACACTCATTCAATTATCTTTAGAAATTCATAAGCCTTTTGTATGTCCTTGTATGCTGATAAATGCTTTTCAAATCTATTCCTATCATAATCAATGCACCTTGTCAATTGAAAGAATCATCCAAAGAATTATATCTTAGTATTCAACATAGGATTTTGATCATAAAAGGATTCATCAATGTAAGGTGGCACAATACAAACTAGTCATATATATTTTGCATTGACTCCCTAGCTCTTATATTTGGATGCATGCCTTTTTAAGATTTGGTCACTATGGTGTGCATTGTAAGTTTCTCAGGTCTGATAATTTATGTTAGAATTGAACATTTTCATCTTTCTCTTCAATTTTCAGACTTGGATTATTATTTTACTTCTAAATAGATTTTCTCCCCCTTGATTTCTGAGATGCAACATCTTATTTTCATGATTACTCAATCTGCAATCTTTTCTTTCTTAATAAATAATAAGATGGGATCTACTTAATCACTTTTTGAATCATATTCCTTAAGTTATTCATTTTACTGATCAATTTCACATGATACTAAGCATTAATATGAGGATGCAACTTACATTTGTATCCTATGTGAATTTTAACTATTCTACAAATGGATCAATCTTGTTATAATCCAAGTAGCTCTATAATATGATTTCTCACTTTAGATTCAACCAACATTTTGTGTTGTTGAGTTACTTGGCACAATTTTAATCATTTCAAACATCCATTATCATAGACATACCATTTTATATTGTGGCACATAATATTTCAAATCAATAAACACATATTATTTGAATTTTCTCATCATATGATTATAACTTAAGCATGCTCAAACATGTTTTACATACATCATTATAGTTGGAATAATTCATGACATGAGCATAAGTTCAAGGCATTCACCAAGATTTAAGTGTAACACCCTATTAAGAATACTCACTTATTTAGCTTAATTTTGATGATGAACATTCTTAGCTAGCCATGTTTTGATGATGAGCAAAGAGATGAGTGAAATTCTAAGGTACTAACAATTTATTCTTAAATGTTTGCAGAAACATTTTCAAATTGATCTATGAGAATAACCTTCATAATGCCTGAATAAGTTGTTTTAGACAACTTCAAGCATAAAGTAACTTTTCAGAGTAAGAAACCAAGTAAATGCCTAAGACAACAAAATATATAGATCAAAAACATATTTAGAAGTATACTTAGTTAAAGTAAACTAAGTTTCAAAATTATTAAGAGCACTTTGAAGTCATAGATCAATCACTTTGGAGTCAATAGAGCACTTCAGAGACAGAAGGACAAGCTCTTCAAGGTCAATAGAGAACTTTGGAGATAGAAGGACAAGCTCTTCGGAGTCAATAGAGCAATTTAGAGTTAGTTTTCAGATGACACGTTCATCAGAGTCAAAAGTTAAGCACTTCAGAGTCAAAGAATAAGCACTTTGAACTCAGTCTTCGAATGACAATGCCTTTACGCCACTTAAGAGGAACCAAAAATTAATTTTGGAGGATCCAAAATTGGTGTAACAAGTCAAACATGCAAAAATCTTCCACAACCCCATTTCGGAGGATTCGATCCTACAAACTTAGTGACTCTAAAACTACGAAAATGGATCAACGGTCAAAAATTTGAATGTTCCTTCGCATTTAATGAACCTCACCTACCATAGCAGCAATTGTCAGAAACTCCAATATAAAAGTCATTAAGAAAGAACGCAAATTAGAGTGAGATAACTTGAAAACAAAAAAGAAGAGAATTTACTCACCTTTTAATTTTTCATAAGATCACCTCCATTGCGCAACACTCTAATAAGCATTTAAAGCCAATCATTCAACAACTTTCAAAGATTGATTATTATCGCTTACTGATATATTTATTGTGTTCATTATTATGTAACTTCATACAAAATTAGCCTACTAGAGGCATTAATATTTGTACATTGTTATTTATTCTTGCGCACTTCTGCAAGCTAGGGGCTTGCATTTGGTTATTGAAAGCAAGTAGGAAACTTGCTTGTAGATTGTAAAAGTTGGTTGGTGAGCTTTGAAACCAACAAGTGTATTTGTTTGATCAGAAGGGTCAAAGAAAATGTTAATGGAACCTGAGTCTAGCAAGAAGGGCTAACTTAAAGAGGTGGAATAAGAACCTAAGTAAAGGGTCGAACCACTATAAAAATTATTGTCTAAGTGTGTTGTGCTATCCTTTATTTATTCACCTTTGCACCATAGTTTTTAGCTGGCCAAAAGTTTTGAGCCACCATTTGAATGTGACCAACACACCCAAGGTCTTATAGGGTGTTAAAAATGAGGGAAAATTTTCTTTTATTAGTTATGATGATGATTTGAGTATAGTAGGAGTGTTTTGCATTGTCTATAGACTTGAATTACGTGTGAATTTAAGGGATCTTGGAAGAAGATTACATATATGTGGGAGTATAAGGTTACATTCTGATCATCCATTAAATGAGGGCATTATTATTATTTTTAATATGATTTTATTAGGTTCATATGTCATTATTAAGGAGGGGTTAAACACATGAGATAAAATAAGGAATAAATATGGAAAAAAATCTATAAAATAAGGGGTATAGCAGGTCAATGTTGCTGTACTGGAATCTAGTGTCATGGCACTACTTTGAGAGAAGGGACAATGTGGGCATCCAATAGGTGGATACCGCGACATTAGAATCAGATGCCACAACATTGGGACTGGATGCCATTACATCGCTTCAACTAGGCAATTTTTGTAGGATCCAGTGGGTTAGTGCTGAGGCACTCGATTTGGTGGTGTGTCGAAGCACCAAAAATGCAATGTTTTAAATATATGTTGGCCCTCTTTTCCTCTCCCATTCAAGCACACCTTCCCTCTCCCACGCCCTAGCTACTGCCTAGCCCAAATATGCCCATTTTTGTGTCATTTTAGTTAGGAATTAACCTTATTTATCAGTGAAATTCATCAATCCTACATCCAAGCCTAAGCTTCCTCTACCTGGAAGGTGAAAGGAGGAAGAAAAAGCTTCTTTGCTAAAAATAGTGGAGGATCTCTGGAGATCGAAGGATGGAACTTCATTCATGGATGGAAGCCACACTTGAATTTCATGGTAAGTCACTTTTCTCTACCTGAAATTGTGTTTTATGCTAAGCTAGGGCTTCATGAATAGTAACTTTTGGGGAAACAGGTATGAACTATTATTGAATCATGGGGGAAATGGTGAATTAGTTAATTACAAGGTTTTGGAACTTAATTGGGCATGAGAAATGCAATTTGGTTGTTGTCCATAACCGATTTGGAAATTGGAAAAAGGGATTTTGTGTATGATATATATGAGCAACAAAACCATGGAATTAAGGGGTTAATTAACTTATTATTAGGGTAATTAACTATTTATAATGTTGTATAATGGGTACATGTTGGTGGAAATGAAATTTCTTTAAATCACCTTATTGAAATGTTATGATTTTAGTGATGCTTATGACACATTTGAGGAAATGCCTTAGTGAGAGATAAGATATGGTTAAAAGATCCCATTGTAGCCGTATATTGGAGCATTGAAATAAAGTATTTAGTGTGTTAAGAAATGATGTAATGAATAGTACAAAGGGAGCAAAATTGGGTATTGATATACAAGATATGAAAGAGTAAATTACCCTGAAAGTACATTTGAAATTTATCCCAGGAATGAACAAGTCATAGCATTTAGAAATTTTATCGAATGGACTTGAAATGCCTTAGTTAGAATTATCTTTGGATGAGAAAGATATGTAACTTGAAGTTTTAATGCATGTTATATATGTAGGATCACTTGATTAGCGAAGGAAAGCAAATTATGGAACTTGGGGACTGAAATGGGTCTCCATTGGGGTAAGTAGGCAATTCCTTCCTCTAATGAATGTATTGTTGGATGGAGGTAACATCTATCCTATGTTTTGTATGGGCATGTATGAATAGATGAGGATAGTGAATATCCCATAAATTATCAATATATGTGTGAATAGTGTGGTTAGCGAGTATCCCATGGTTATGCATTGAAAGATATTTGTTCTATTATGTGACTATGACTGTGTGAATTTTATGGGATAATGAATGACCCACGATTGGTAGGACTGGCTTCGTCCAGACTCATACCTTCTTATTCTAATTTTTTTAATTGACAGGTCAGGCCTAGGCAATGGGGCCCAACTGGAGTTCGTGCTCAGGATCGAAATTAGAAGAATGATCAGTGTATTTTAATGAAATTGGGGCTAGTAATTCCCCATAAGAAATATGAATTTGTAATGCGATAATATGTATAATAGTTATGTATAATGCAATGTATTAGTATGTTATAGTGATAGATATTCATAATATTATGAATGGATTTATATGATTCAGTTATATTTATTGCCATCACGATGGACTGTGGTCCATGGAATTTTTAGGTGTATTTTGGGTGTATGTTTTATAATTTAAATTATTGAAAGTATAGTTTTAGTTGATAATGGATTACATAGGTTTTGATCCATATAATATAGGTGAGATTCTGCCAGATTTTTGTCAGAATAATTCTTGTAAATATAAGGAAATTCAAGATGTTAAAATGCATAGGCCCCTAGGTGAGGCATGACACCTTTTGAGAACATAGAGGATGATAACATTGGGTTAGCCAAAATGGATCACTACAATTGTTTATGTAGCCCGCTCTGATACCACTTGTTGGATCCCATAGGCTTGGCTTAACCCAATAGGAGAGGGGTGAATTGGCTTTATAAAAATTTGTTGCTTAACTACTATTTAATTACTTTTCCTCTTTTTTATGATTGTGTGTAAGTTGTAATTAAATAAGTAATAAATCAGTAAAGTGTAAGAAGATAAAAAAATAACACACAGAGAACACACATAATAATTTTTATAGTGGTTCGGGTAACCATCCCTACTCCATTATTCCAAGAGCACACTCCATGTGCCTTGGGTACCTCTATCTCTCTATAGTGAAAATATACATAGTGAACCCAGTACTCTTCTAGATTCTAGCTCTAGGGTATGTAACAAACTAACAGGCTATTCATGAGATACACTCTAATGAACATAAACTTGTTCTTCTTGATTCTAGGCCAAGGAGGCATAAACATTAGTGCCTCTGCACTCTTCTAGATTCCAGCTTTAGGATGAGTATACAAATTGATAATCTATTTTTGTGACATACTCCAATAAACAAACTTGTCCTTCTTGAGCTTGGTTTCCTTTACCAACTCAAGGGATTACAGAAATAAAATATTTACACTTTTTGTAAAGTGTTTCTTTATAAGCTTTGGGGAAGGCTTGATCTTGAGTAGCTCTTTTTGATGCAGAAGAAATTCTCTTTGAGTAATGAATAAGAAGGCCTTGGATGTAGAGTTGGAAGATGAAAGCTCTTTGATGAATGTAAAAAGATTTAAGATCTTGGCCTTAAGGATGCAAAAAAAAATTCCTGAAGATTAAAGGTTAATTCCAACTTGTTCAACCCTTGGAGCATCCCTTCATTTCTCCTTAAATAGATCTTCCAAATATAAGTCCATTGGAGTTGATTTAGTTGGACGACTTGGCTTTTCAATATTTCAATTTCCAACCATTTGGGAATCGCTAGGTAGTACCGCAAGCAACTGGTCCAAGTGCCTGCGCCCCAGGAATACGGCAAGCGGTATGGCATACCGGCTGCAATCGGATCTCTAGCAAGACTCCCAAATGCATGTTGCTATCCATTTGCAGGCAATACCATAGGCAGCTGCGATATCGGCTATGCTCTCCAGGTGGTATGCATAGGCAGTATGGGAATGCCATGGTATTTTTTTCCTTCATTGCTTTAGATGATCTAAACTTGCTTTGGACTATCTAAAAATGTGGCAAGCAGTAGGCGCAAGTGACTATGCCATGCGACCGCAGTCCTTCACTTAGAAATTTTTAAACTTTTGCCACTTTTTTAATATGATATTTTTCATATAAATTTAAAAATAATTATCCATAAGAAATTTGCATAAATTGAGAAGCATGGATGCATATTTTAAATCATGTTTTTGTATTTATATAAGAACTTTTTCTTTTACAAATGAACATATCTCTTTGAAGCATAGATTTTCACCTTAGCAAAAACATATATATGATCCAACATGACACAATATGATAAACATAGTTAAATGCAATATGGATCATAATGATTTCTTCTTTTTCTAGAACATTTAATTTTATATCAAGTAGACATGTAATGTAATTTTTTGGATCATTATATATCTTAATTGTGTCAAAGTCACCCCGATAGTGGATAAATTTTTCACTAACTATCTATAATAACCTACCATCCCTAGGAAACAATGGACCTCAGTCATAGTAGGAGGTCTTTCTAGTTCACCACTTCCTCAATCTTCTACGAGTCTACAGAAATCCTCTCACCACTAATTACGTGTCCTTGGAAAGAGATGCTATCTAGAAAAAACTCACACTTTTTCAGCTTAGCATACAACATTTCCTTTTGCAAGACATGAAGCACACCTCTCAACTACTCTACATGCTCTTTTCTACTCTTAGAATATAGCAAAATATCATCAATGAATACAACCACTCATTTGGTTTCATTGTATTTAATGCAACTCTTTGTTTGTTCATAACCTATGTTGAGTGCTTAATCCAGTTTTAATGCTTGTGAAAGAATGCAAGCCCTTTCAACATGATTTGTGATTCAATTTAAGGCTAAGAAGTGATAATCGAGTTAGACCACGATTAATCACCATAAGATTGTCATGATGATAGAGATATCCATGAAGCTTATGCAACATTATGAGTTTCTTGATCTTAATGCATCTTGATTAATTGGGATCTTTATAGAAATGTAGGAGATTAGCTAATTGAGCTAGGTTATTATGACTTGAGAAAGAATACCAATTAATCAAGAGAAACTTGTTGTCAACATTGGTGCAAACATTGATTGTAAAAACTAATGAAACTAAATGGGATTAATCTGGTGAAGTCAAAAACCCCAAGATGTTTTAATCATTGTCTTTTTTTATTTGTCCAGAATCCATATCATTATCAAAGTTTATTAATCTAGATCTTTTCTACTTACATATTTCTATTCACTTATCACACTTCAATCCTTCAAAGAACATTTAGAGTTAAGAGTAATTGGTAATTGGCATATATACATCTCCATGGTAATGATATATTACTTACTCTTTATTCCTTGTTCGCGACACATGCACTTGTGTTAAGGAAAATCTGCAACAAGTTTTTGGTGTCATTGTTGGGGATTGTAGTATTGCCAATATCAACATAAATAACTCTAATTTTGCTTTAAAGTTTTTCTTTTATCTTTATTATTCATTACAGTTTTTGTTTCTTTTTCAAGAGCTTTCATAAGTGTATGCGAAGATCAAAAAGCAACAATTTGATCCCTTTTAATTTTGAGATAGAACATAAACTTCAAGGAATTAAAAGGGAGAGAAGAGTAGTTTCCAATCAATCGCAACCCACTATGGCTAATCCGAGAGAAATCAACGAGAATCATCTATAGATATTGCTATGTGATTATGCATTGCCAATGGTTACTGGAATATAACCAATGATAAGAAGACTAGCCATTGCTGCCAACAACTTTGAAATCAAGCCAGTAACCTTAAAGATGATCTAAGGTGCTCAATTCAATGGATTGTCGAATGAAGATCTAAATGCATACATCGCTAACTTTTTAGAGATATGTGATACCTTTAAATATAGTGGAGTCTCCGACGATGCCATTTACCTATGGCTATTCCCTTTCTCCTTAAGGGACAAAGGAAAAGTTTGGTTGAATTCTCTATCTGCAAGTTCCATCACTAGTTGGGAAGATTTGGTGCAAAAGTTTCTTGCCAAAATTTTCTCTCTAGCAAAAATAGCAACAATACAGATGGACATTAACAACTTTGCTCGGCATGAAGGTGAAACTCTCTATGATGCAATTGCAAAAGAATCAAGTGGGAGTCAATGCCATTTAGACTCCTCAAATTTTCTGTGACTTCTGCCAAGGCAATCATTCCAATGAAGAATGCCAAACTGGAAATCCATTTGTGCATCCTCAACAAGGACAAGCACAGTTTGTTGAAAATTTCGACAAACAGCAAAACAACCCATATTCAAACACATACAATCTTGGGTGCAGAAACTACCCAAATTTTTCTTAGAGAAATCAATAAAATATGGAACAACCTCAACAAGGATTTCAGCAACAAGAGAGATTTTAGTAGCAAGAAAAAAAGGCAGATTGGGAGATTGCACTAGCCTAATTTGCCAATACTTCTAATAAGTTCTCAGCCATAATTGATAACTTCATCAACAAAATAAACGATTTTATGGCTACCACAAGGGTCGATATGCAGAACCAATCTGCATAGATCCAGAACTTAGAAGGTCAAGTGGCTCAGATGGAAAATATGTTCAAAAATTGTTAACAAGGAAACCTACCCAACAATACAGAAATAACTTCAAGAGAACGTTACAAAGTCATCACTTTAAGAAGTGTGAAGGAATTGGAACCTCCAATGAGCAATGAGAAAGACAATTTAGAAGGTAACAAGAAAGTGGAAGCCCCTCCTATGCCACAACCATTGCGTCCTCAACAACAACCTACATCCATACCTTTTCCTCAACAACTAAAGAAAAACAAACTAGATAAGCGGTTTGCTAAGTTCTTGGAAGTTTTCAAAAAGCTTCACATATATATACCATTTGCTGATGCACTCGCACAGATGCCAAGCTATATGAAGTTTGTGAAAGATATCTTGTCAAACAAGAGAAAGTCAGAAGAATATGAGACGATTGCTCTCACCAAAGAACGCAGTGCAATCATTCAAAGGAAGTTGCCTCCAAAACTCAAAGATTTAGGAAGCTTCAATATTCCTTGTGTCATTAGGAATTCTATATTTGAGATGGCATTATGTGATCTAAGAGCCAACATTAATCTTATGTCTTTATCAATTTATAGAAAATTGGTGCTAATCGAAGCAAGACCTATAACTATCTCTCTTTAATTGGGGGAAAAATCCATCAAGCACCTAAGAGGCATTGTTGAAGATGTAATTATCAAGACTGACAAGTTTATACTTCTAGTAGACTTTATGGTGCTTGACATGGAAGAAGACAAAGTTGACCCTATCCTTTTGGAGAGACCATTCTTGGCCACTGGAAGAGCTTTTGATCGATGTCCAAAAGGTTTAATTAAAGCTTCATGTTCAGGATGAAGAAGTTTTAAGGTGTTCAATGAAATCAAATATCCAGTAGCAAGTGATAACTACTTCCGGATAGACTCATTAGATACCTTAGTATCTCAACACTTGGAGAGTTCAGAAGATCTGCTAGAAACCAGCTTAACTCATCCTTCTCCTTCTGATCTTCATGAGGAAGATATTGCAAAAATTATACAGTGGTTGGACTCTTTTGATACAAATAACAGAAATTATTTTGAAAGTTTGGGATAGATTCTTTCTTAATCTACTCCTTCGATTGAGAAGCCACCATCTCTTAAGCTCAAATTGTTGCTGGACCATCTGTGGTATGCCTTTCTTAGAGAATCTTCTTTATTACAGATGATTATATCTTCAAGCCTCTTTGAAGATGAAGAAGATAAGCTACTGCCAGTCCTCAAGAATTACAAATCAGCTATCAAGTGGTCTATCTTTGATTTGAAAGGAATCAACCCAATTGTATGTATGCACAAAATTTTAATGGAAGAAAATTGCAAACCATCCATGGAAGCTCAAAGAAGACTAAATCCAACTATGAAGGATTCACAAGGTAGTGTTGAAGTGGCTAGGTGCGAGAGTAATCTATCCTATTTTCAATAGTTCATAGGTTAGCCCTATACAAGTGGTTCCAAAGAAGGGTGGTAAGACAATGGTGAAGAATGATAATAATGAATTAATTCCATTGAGAACTATTATAGGGTGGAGAATTTGCATTGATTATAGGAAATTGAATGCAGCCATAAGAAAAGATCACTTCCCATTTCTGTTCATTGATCAAACGTTGGATCGTGCAGTAGGTTTTGATTACTATTGCTTTTTAGATGGCTATTCTGGATACAATCAAAAAGCCATTGGCCCAAAAGACTAAGAGAAAACCACATTCACATGCCCATATGGTGCATTCACCTTTTGGAGAATGCCTTTTGGTCTATGGAATGCACTTGCTACTTTTTAGAGATGTATGATGGCAATATTTTTTGACATGATTGAGAAAATCATTGAAGTCTTCATGGATGATTTTTCTGTGTTTGGAAAATCTTTTGATCATTATTTTTAAAACTTAGAGTTAGTTTTAAAGAGATGTGAAGAAACAAATTTGGTGCTAAACTAGAAAAAATTCCACTTCATGTTGACGGAAGGCATTTTTTTGGGACATCGGATTTCATGCATGGAATTAAAGTTGACAGAGCCAAGGTGGAGACAATAGAAAAACTCCCACCACCAACCTCTATCAAGGGAATTTAGAGTTTCCTTGGGCACGCAGGATTCTACAGAAGGTTCATTAAGAACTTCTCAAAAATCTCAAAGTCACTCTCTAGTCTGCTTGTGCAAGGTACATCCTTTTGTTTCAATGAAGAGTGCATGAAGCATTTAACACTCTTAGGAAAAGCTTGTCTTAGCCCCTATTATAGTCACACCAAAATGGGATAAACCATTTGAGTTGATGTGTCATCCAAGTGACTATGTTGTAGGAGCAGTACTAGGATAGCAAAGAAACAAGGTATTCTATACTGTTTATTATGCTACCCGAACTGTCAATGATGCTCAGCTCAACTATGCCACAACTAAAAAAGAGTTACTTGCAATTGTCTTTGCATTTGATAAGTTCAGATCATATCTTATTAGCAATAAGGTGATTATATTCATGGATCATTTTGCAATCAAATACCTTATGGCAAAAAGTATGCAAAGCCAAGACTTATCCAGCGGGTGCTTCTACTCCAAGAATTTGACTTAGAGATCAAAGACAAGAAAGGAACAAAAAATCTTGTAGTAGATCATCTCTCAAGACTAGAAGTAGAAGAAAATGTAGAAATGCAGAAACCTCCCATTGATAATCAATTCCCAGATGAGCAGTTGTTTGCTACCACTTCAACAAAGTCCACTCCATGGTATGCAAACTTTGTAAACTATCTGCTTGGAAATATCATGCCACTAGATCTATCTCCTTATCAAAAGAAGAAGTTTTATTCTAATGCGAAACATTATTATTGGGAAGGTCCAATTCTCTATAAGAATTGTGTTGATGAGATAATCAGAAGGTGTTACTAGAAGACGAAATAGAAGACATTCTCAAGCACTGCCATACACTTGAGTGTGGAGGACATTTTGGTGGAAACAGAACAGCTGCTAAGGTTTTGGAATCGGGCTTCTATTGGCCCACACTGTTTAAGGACTCCCATGCTTTCATTACTACATGTGATCGATTCCAAAGAAATGGAAACATTTCAAGAAAGAATGAAATGCCTCTAAAAAACATTTTAGAGGTTGAACTTTTTGATGTGTGAGGCATTAACTTAATGGGACCATTTCCTTCATCTTACAATCACAAGTACATCCTCTTGGCAATGGACTATGTATTAAAGTGGGTGGACATAGTTGCTACTCACACTAATGATGGGAAGGTAGTACTAAATTTTCTTTAAAAAAATATTTTCACAAGATCTGAAACTCCAAGAGCCATTATCAGTGATGAAGGAAGACATTTTTTCAACAAACAATATGTAGTTCTTCTATCAAAGTATGGGGTCAAGCACAAAATATAATTAGCCTATTATCCTCAAACAAATGGCCAAGCAAAAATTTCCAATGGGGAAGTGAAGCAAATTCTAGAAAAGATAGTACAAAACTCTTGCAAGGACTAGGCTAAAAGGCTAGATGATGCACTATGGGCATACCAAATTACATTCAAGACACCTATGGTCATGTCACCTTATAGGTTAGTATACGGAAAAGCATGTCATCTTCTAGTGGAGCTAGAACATCGTGCTTATTGGGCAACGAAACAACTAAACATCAACATGGATGCAGCCAAGGAGAAAAGGATTCTAAAACGGAATGAATTGGATGAATTCTACAACGAAGCCTATAAGAATGCCAAGATGTACAAGGAGTGGACAAAAGCGTGGCATGACAAGCATATCCAGAAAAAAGAATTTGTACCTGGGCAGAAAGTGTTGTTGTTCAATTTGAGGCTTTGATTGTTACCTTGAAAACTCAAATCGAAGTGGTCAGGACCATTCACTGTGAATTGGGTAAATAAAAATTTGTTGCTTAATCCCTATTGGATTATTTTCCTCTTTTCGTGCTTTTGTGTGGTGTGGTGTAAAGTGAACAATAGAAACAATAGAATGCATGGAGAATAAAACAAATGGGCAAACACATGCACATAGACGAGATAATTTTTATAGTAGTTTAGGACCTCATTCCTACATTCACTCTTCCAAGAGCACACACTTATTATGCCTTGCATTCCACTATATCTCATATAATAGAAATACATAGTGCTCCCAATACTTTTCTGGATTTCACAAGCTCACCAAAAAACTCACTGGTGTCAAAGATCACCAACAAACTTGTTGGTTTTCTAGAGGTCACCAAAAACTCATACAATATGGTTTTTATGAGCTCACTCAAACTCACTAATTTCGAAGATCACCAACAAACTTATTGATTTTCTATAGCTCACTAACAACTTTCTAGTTTCAAGTTTACAGAAAATTATATACTTTTACATAGTATTTCTCTCAAGCATAGGGGAAGATTTGATCTCTCTTTCAACTATATATAATAAAAAAGATCTTCCCATGATGTAAACACAATGGCCATAAGGATATGAAGGTTTAAGCTCAATGATAGATAACTGAAGGTTTAAGCTCTTGGCCATGGGTGGAAGTATTTTGCATAAGGTTATGCTCATCTAAAAAGTATTCCTTCACCACCTTTGAATCATACCACCTTTTCTCCTTAAATAGCTTCTTCATATTTTCAATCGTTGGAGAAGATGGGTTCCATTGAATACAGAAATGAGAGCAACATTGAATGAATAAGACTATTTGAATTTTCTATCATTGAAGTCAAGGTCTTTTGATTTTGTCTCAAGCTACTACATTGCCATTCAGAGAGGAGAATGAGCTGTGTTAAAAGGTTTTCCTTGTTTGACTTGTCACAACTTTGAAAACCTTGCAGCATTGCTTATTACTGGAAATGGTGACAGATGTAAGTCTGGACAATGTCAGCACGAGTGCAGATGGCATTTGAATGCTAGTCACATAAATTAATTTTTCTCTTGACAAGTCATGACCTCTCTCTGTCTGAATTTGTCTACCATAAGTTGTAGATGGATTCTTCCATTGGTTTGTCTATCAATTGAGCCTCCATAAGAGTGATTTGTCTATACAAGTAGCAAACAAACTTTGAATGGCGTAGATGAAGTTTAACTGACTAATAGACAAACTTTGCTTTGTCTACCTGAATTCCTTCAGAAGATTTCTCTGTTGGTCAATCCTTCATGTATGTGCTTTATCTGTTGTAAATACCAGACTAACTCTGGGTGGCACTGACAATGTTGGGTTGATTGATTGACAAACTTCTCCTTCTATACGAATAGACAAAGTGAGATGTTTTTCCTTTGTTCTTCATTTATCTATTGGAGGTGGCAGATGAAGTTTGCTTTGTCTTGATCTAACAGATGAAGTATAGTGTTCTTGTTTTGTTCCTCATTATCTGTTAGACATGGTAGATGAAGCTTGCTTTAACTTGCTCAAACAGACAAAGTATAGTATTCGTCTAATGTAAGCGATAGGCAAACTATGTTCTATTTTGTCTTAGATGGAGTGCTCTACATGTCGCATGGGTTTTTCTATTTTAAGTTGTAGACAATCGTGCTTTTGTCTATTGAAGCCCATTTCGGTCCAAGCAACTCTTTATCTATTTAGCTTCATCTATGTTCACTATGCAGGTTCTACTTCATCTTCTGCTTTGGCGGATGCTTTGTTTATCCTAAGTAATAGATGAATGTTTGATCCATAAATGAAGTGAATTTCTTCATCTGTTTTGCACACTTCAAGCAACAAAAGGGGTTTTTTCTTGCAACTTTTTTGTTTCTTTATTCTTGGTTTGTCTGTTTTGGCTCAGCTGAAGTTGCACTCCCTTATTTGTTCAAGTTGCCTTTTTATCCTCAGAAAAATCCATTCTTCTAACTTTGTTGATCAAATAAAGTTTTATTCTCTTTGTGTATGATTGTCTAGGCAATAATCTCTTCTTTCTTCCTTTGTCTGAGTATTTGATGAAGTGTCTTATTCTTTCTTCATCTTAGACAAGCTTTGTCTAGTCGGTGTAGATAGCTCAAATTTCTTGAACAACTCTATGCCCTTTGACCATAGCTTCATCTTCAACTTCATTTTTCTTGTATTTGTCTATTGAAATTTTCTCATTATATTTAACAGATAACACAAGATCATTGTAGTGCATCTTTGAAGCCTTGTTTTTCTCCCATTACTTTTGTTCGTGGAAGCTTCTTTTAGACAATTGCAACCTTTCTTGTTGCTTGTCTTGTATTTTATTTTTCATCATCTTCTTCTTCCACAATTTTCATTAGTTCAGTTCCTTTGGAACATAGCAGATAATTGTGGCAATTTGTTGCAGATGATCATGATCCTGCACTTGAACTTTACTGCACTTGCTACGTTGTTAGCTTTCAAATATAATATCAAAATGTATTTTATCCTCATGTGATTGTAATATTTTGTAAAACAAGGATAATATACATCTCTATTAAGTATATAATATGAAAGGTTGAATAATCATGGTACTTAATATGATTTAGCAATTTTATGTTGTAAAGACTAATATATGTTCATGATGTGCGCACCATAAAGTAAAAACGATATGCTTGTATAATTAAACAGTCATGATTATGTGTTTATGTTTATCAATTCATAAATATATATATGATTATTAGAGATTTAAGCATATAGGTTTTTCTATCTTAATACAAGTTTTGTTATTATCAAAATCATATACAATAATGCTTACAAAAAGGTTTTCCATATGGTGCTGTAGAGCTCCATCATGAAGAGAAGGGGTCGTTCAAGGTCAGTGGATAGCAATTGAAGCCTTATTAAGAGTGTGGTGTTGATTGCCTCAAAACAATTGTCATGCTTGAATGACCTCAAATGTGAAGAGTCCGACTGAAGACTGTAACTTAAGCGCTTCTTGGGAGGCAACCAAAATTTTTGAACTTCTTTTATTTAATTTTGCATTAGTTTAGTTGTTAATTTCTTATTTAGTAAATCTAATTTTTTTATGTAGCATTTATTTCAGTTAGCTAATTCCAAGCTTGAATGATGCATTAGCTAGTTCGTTGCTTCGTAATAAGATGAATTAATCTTTGTTGGCAGGTTTAAACACCCCAATTAGCATCCAAATGAATCATGAAGCATAATGATTTTTATGAAGGAAACAATAGTCTGAATGAAGTAAGTGAACAATGAAGAAGTACATAACTTTTCTGAATAGCCATGGATCGCATGGAGCAAAAGCAAGCATGAAATGGGCAGCACATTTCTTAGCCACAACCACAATTTTCTGATTTTGTGGTGCCATTCAATTGCAACAAAACATAAGGAGGCAACACATTTCAGAGCTGCGGCCTCAATTTTCTGAGTTGCGGCTACAAAATTGTGAAACCCACTTAAACCCCGCCTCATTCATTTGTGCCTCCATTTCAAACCATCCCTTCCCTTGTCCCTTTCCTCTCCTCACTTCAAGCAACAACCCAACTCTCCAACCCACTTCTCCACTTCTTATCTCTCACCTAAAGCCACATCAAAACATCATTTCCCCTCACCCAATCTACTCTCTAAGCATTTCAATCCCATCTCTTCTCAAGCCCTCATCATCCTACATCCTCTTCACATAGCTTCAAGGTTGGGAATGAAGAAAATTATGAAATTAGGTGAGTTCTCACTTTTTTGAGATATTTCTGGTCTTCTTCGTCTTCTATGGACAATAGGGGGTGAAAATCATCCATTTTCGAAGATGTTTTGGTGTGGATTAGACGGGTTGAAAAGTGCACATCACGTGTTTGTTGAAATACATGAATGGAGGATGTGGACACATGGAGCTTTTTCCTAAGTGAGTTTGCACAAATTTTATGGTGATGTGTATGTGCATACTTGATTTCTATGGGCATTTTTTTGTATGTATGTTTAACCAAGTTGAAAAGAAATTATGAAAATTGGAAGATATAGCTTGTGCATGTGAAGTGTTTGTGAAAATGCCTAAGGGGGCCATAGTGGCATTGTCAAACTATATTCATCAAGGTTGCCAGTATTTGGGGTCCTTGCATAGTGTTTGATCCAAATTGATTTGTGTTTGGGCTTGTTGATCTAGGTGGCTTGCTATCACTTTAGATTGGAATTGCAGTGTCGAGTAATGAAAAATAGTGGGTGCATTGCTTGATGACCTTAAGGACCATTTTCATCATGCCTCCAAAAGGAAAAAAAATCTATGGCTACTGATCTTGCAAAAAGAAAGCAAGCTACAGATCCCAATCCTCCAATCAGACTAACTTTTGTGAATAAAGATGCAACACCAGGCTTTAAACAATTCATAGTGGAGAAGAGATGCATCCAGAAGCGAGGATTTAAAAATCCTCTTGGGGCTTTTTATGACATTATTGAAGGAAGAGATTGGGAAAACTTCTCCGCACCACTAGGTGCAGCTTTAGTGCCCGTGATTATAGAATTCTATGTTAATGCCCAACCTTAACCCCTTTCAAGGAATTGGGAATTCAAAGTGCTTGTAAGAGGGAAGCTTGTTCATTTTGACAGAACATCTATTAACATGGTATATGAGCTTCTAGATATTGATAATGATGACTATTCTGCCCTAGTGGAGCAAGAACTTGACTAAGAACAAGTCATTCAGTTTCTTATTGTCCTTGGAACTCAATGGACAAGGAGAAAGTATCGAGTAATCAACTTCCCATGAGGAAAATTAAAAGTGGATAGTAGAGCATGGCATTACTTCATTTTAGGGAAGATGCTTCCATCATATCATGTATCAAATGTTAATAGAGCTAGAGCGGTGCTCAACTATGCGATACAAATACGCCTATCTATAGATATGGGGATGCTGATTGAGAGATCCATCATGGCTACTATTATAGGGAAGAGGGCTACTAGTTGGGACACCCTTCCCTAATTGATTAATTATGTTTGCAAACGGGTGTCCCCACTAGTGCTATAGAGGAGATCCAACATCTGTTACCAGCAATCACTCATGCCATGATAAAAGGTTTTGAAAGAAAGAAGGAACAAGTCACAAAACTAGACCATTTGCCACACCATGTTTTTCATAGCAGAGACAACTTGGATCTTCTTCTCACTGTTGGTCCCATGTAGATGAATAGATCAAGATGGGAGAGGTGAATTGAGTATATAAAAATTATGGCTCAATAAAACTTGATAAGCTAAGAGAAAATAGTGATGCAGTATATATGTGATTTCCATGTTTGATTGTATGACTGCTTCACTTCTAAGTTCAACTTCTCTTACCTATTCCTATGACAAATAGGTTGTAGTATGTGTGTGTGTGTAAATGATAACATTATGCTTGATGAAATGGTGAAGGATATAAAGTAATTTCTCAAGCAACTAATGAAAATAGTGAAGTACATGAAAGATAGAACAAGCAAGCAAACACACAGACAATACAATTTTTATAGTGGTTTGGGAACCCCATCCCTAAATCCACTCATCGTGCCTTGGGTGTCACTATATCCCATATAATGGAAGTACAGTAGTGTCCCCGATACTCTTCTAGATTCAAGCTCTAGGAGGCATCAACAAGTGTCCTTAACACTTATTCTGGATTCCAGCTCTAGGGTGCATAAACACAAGTGTCCCTGACACTCTTCTGGTTTTATGAGTTCACCAGGAAACTCTCCCATTTCAAAGATCATAGGAAAACTTGGTAGTTTTTCCAAGCTTACCACTAACTCATACAATGTGGTTTTCATGGGCTTGCCACAAACTCACATAGATGATTTGTTAGCACTCTTTTTACACATTACATTGTCTCCTTTCTTAGGCTAATTTGTATAGAGATTAAGCTCATAAATTAAAATGATATCTCATTGGAGCTCATTAGATGTCAATGCCTGGGTATATGATTATGATAGAACGTTTTAGGCTCATTATCTATCAGTACAATAGAGATTGATTATCTAGGAGGAAGCATAGTCTGATTGAGAGAGATGTTTCTTGTTTATGCTCTATTTTTGTTTCTATATCAGCTTCCTTAACCTCCTTCATTGTTGTTGCACTACCTTTATATTGCTTCAGAAATTTCTACTCACTAAAGGTAGTTAGCTTTCTATTAATGTTAAAGACCATTTTGATTTCTCCCATTAGAAAGTTGTCTTCTTGAGAAACTCACTTGTAGCTGGAAAGCCTGCAATGCCGACTTTGAAGAAGGTGCCTTTCCATTTTTAGCAAACGCGGAATGAAGACTTTTCTTGGTTGATTGACTCATTTATTATTATGGAAAGACGTTCATTAATCCTAAAGGAATGCAGACTCTAAAAGTTGCAATCTTTAGAATGTAGACTACATTTTTTTAAATTTCTTTCCATCTTTAGCTAATATCTAATTGCTTGGTCTGCTTTATAAAATTTGCTTCGAATGAGATTTTGACCAAAGAGTGCAGTTAGTGATGTCTGGCACAGATGGCTTCTACTCTTCATGATATGTCATAATTTATCTGAGGACTTTGTCACTTGAATTTATCCTTTGTAAGTAATAGACAAAGCAACCCTGACTAGATCCATATTATAGACCACTTTGTCATTGTAGTAGTTTACTTCATCTTCTAGTTTGTCTATTATAAGTAACAACTAAATCATATAAATACAGACAAAATTTCTCTTCTTCATTATTCATCAAATGGTGTTCTTTTGATAGATGAAGTTTCCTTCATTAGGTGAGGTGGCTTTATCTGTTACTTTGTCTATTATAAGTGGCAAATGATCTTTGTGGCGCAAACAGAGCATCTTCTCAGCAGACAAAGTATCCTTTACAAGATAAAGTTTTCTTCATCTCAGCCAAAGAACTTTGTCTGTTGTAAGTGGCAGACAATTCTTCTTGATGACAATGTATCCTCCTTGATAGTGAAAATGTACTTTATCTGTTGTCTGTCTATTAGGATTATTAGAAGAAGTTTCAGCCCATAGACAAAGTCTTCCAAGTGGTTCGTTCATTGGTTTATCTGTCATAAGTGATAGACGAAGTTGTGGCATGCAGGTGAATTCTCCTTCTAGTCACTCATATAATGGTTGTCTATTAAGTAACAAATGACACATTCGAGGCATGGACAACTTGCTTCTATAAAGGTTGTCTAATGGCTTTGTCTGTTGCTGTGACTGACAACTCTTTGTAGATGAAGGCAGCAAACAAAGTTTTCTTCTTTAGTTGTTGTGTCACTTCTTCTTTATCTTATATATTTTCTTCAAGGATTATAGATAGGTTCCTTGCACTTTTCAATTTTTCAGATGAGCTTTATAGACAAATGCTTGAGTTATTTTGGCTTCTTCATTTATCTGATTTCTGCTCCATTTTGTCTCTTCTTTTGTAAACTGAGTTCACTTTTGTGTTGCGGACAAGTGTTGATTATAATCAATTTTTCTATCTTGTTCGTGGAATGATTTGTCTAAATCTTCTTGAGGCAAATGTTATCTGACACTGACTTTATTTGTAAACAAATTGTTTGATCACTCATCGAGGCTTTGAGCTCCATGACTACAGATTTTCTTGATGACTTCTTTTCAAAGTTTCATTGTCATTCTTTTTTATTATTCTTGTCTTCTTTCAGTCAGTGGATTAAGCCTACTAATGCATTCACTATGTGCCCTATCCACTATAATCAAATTGCTTTCCTATATGTTTAGACCCATTTCTATAATGTTAGGAATACAATTGTTAGTACCACATTTGTTCACTCATATGTTGTTGCTCATCATCAAAACTTAGCTATCTGCCATATGTACTATTTAGTTCAACACTCACCATCACTCAAAGATTGCTCAAATATGCACTGAAATGGAAGGAATGCATAAAGCACAATAGGAGTCGTAGGCATCCATCACTAGTAGAGTTGATAATATGTCTACAAGAGTTGACAAGCTTCTCAATTGGCATTTTAAAACCCCCCTCATCCATTCATGCCCCCATTTCAAACCATTCCTTCCCTCACCCCTTTCCTATCCCCACTTCAAGAAACAACCCACCTCTCTAACCCACTTCTCTGCTCCTCAAACGGTAGTAGCAGAATCATGAGTTTGTGGCAAACTTCACTAATGCCCTTACAACAATGTTCAACAGTTGCAACATAATTCAAGGATCAACTCAGGTGGTGTTCCCTCGTGCTCCATCATTAACAACCTCATCTTCATCCAACAAGTTTGATGAGTCAAAGGAGGAAGATGATGAATCCAAAAACTCTAAAAGTTTTTAGAAATCTTTATCAGGGAAGTCATTGAACTTACATTCTATTTCTTACATTAAGGACAATGTTATTTCAAGTTTGGGGGTGATAGTTTCTTATTTTTTTCTTATTTGTTTATTGATCTTTATGTGTTTATTCTAGATGAAGTTTGTCTTAAGAGTAATTTCTTTCAAAGTCCCCCAGTTTGTGTTATTTGTTTGTTTTATGTCTTTATCGCCTTTGTCTTTTAATATATATAGATATAGTATTATATATACTATTATATATATAATTAAGCTTAGTTGTATGAGATCAATGATAAGAATAAGATATGTTAAATATAACTTTGAGAAAATGTATGATCAATATGTGTACTTAAGTAATTATTGAGTTGTACTTGAGATCCCTCATCAACTTGAACATTTAGCCATGTTGTTTATTTATGTGTGTATGAAGAAAACAATTTTGCAGTTGTATGAACATGATTTAGTGTGACTCTAAAACTTATTTTAATCATTGTCTGAAGCAAAAGTTTAATAACAAATCTCTAAAAAAATGATTTAAGCATTCTTCGATTAGTTTAAGCCTTTCTAGCTAACCTAATGGATTACTATCACTAGTGTCCCCGTTGAGCTCTAGTGATTTGACTTTTCTTTCTTTAACCTCATCATCCAAACCAATTGAGTTGAAAGACCATGTTTAACCTATTCAAGAGACATAATTAATATGCATGGCTATGAAAAGAACATGAGGGAGAACAAAATAAAATAAGTTTGGGGGTGTGGAAAGAAGAATACCAAATAGATAAGGATTCATTTGTCATTTGGAGGGATCACATCCCAAAGAACTCAAAAGAAAACAAGTTTGAGCGTGTGGTAGTAATATAGCCCACATATGAATGTATACAAACAAAGAAGGCAACTACTTGTAATGAAGATTTACATATTTATGTCTCCACTTTGTACATCTTGTATACTTTCCTTGCTATCTAAACCTAAGGCCCCACTACAAGTTTAATAAGACACATTAATTCTTGGTGATAAGTTACTAAAATCAGTGGAGAATGATGAGAAAAATGAGTTCATAGAGTCATATGATAGGTTCTTTCAGTTGTAAATTCCTATCCAAGTCACAAGTGAATAAATAACATCAATTATTTCTTATGCACACACATCAGGAATCAAGAATAAACTATAATAATGCTTGGGCTGAGATTCTAGACATAGAATGCATCTTAAAATTCTCTCTGAAGTTATGTGCATGTAATGGCATTTTGAGATCTCTGAAAGTTGAACTTGATCGTATATGCATTTTTGTAGTTTTCTATAAAAGATAGATTTTGTTTCATTTTCTTTCTATTTTGCATAAGGACTAGCAAAAGGTTAAGTTTAGGGGTATTTGATGAGTGAATTTTATTCAGTTATATTGATTACTATTTGAACCTGTCATTTGATAATTCTTGAAAATTTGCATGAGAAATTTATGAAGTTTTTATGTGTTTATAGGACATTAGAAAGATGTAGTTAAGCATGGAGAAAAGAGGCTAAGCACCTAGAAAGTTAGGAGAAGGAAACAACAACTGAACAAGAGAAAAAGTTGGCTAGTAAAAAATGGGGTCGCGGCCCCATAAAACAAGGCTGCAACTATAAAACATCACATAGTGAGATGGCATAAGTAGCAAGAAATGAGGCTGTTGTTCCAATTTTTTGAGGTGTGGCCCCAAAATAGAAAATGACATTTTGTATGGGCAGCATGTGACATCCAAGGATTTGAGGTAAATTTTATTTTTCTTTGCATTATTGAGTTAACAAAAAAAATTTACTTGGTGAAGATAGCAATTAAATTAATTGATTTTCAATGCTATTTTCCTATAATGAGGATTACTAGGAAAGCAGGTAAAATTGATGATCAATTGATGTGGATAAAATTAATCAAATTGTTACTAAATTATTATATGAAACATAAGAGATATATTATTGAATTTTAGTACATTGATTTGGCTTTTAATTGTTATTTAATTACATATGATCAAGAGTGATTAGCGTGATGATCAGCCATGAAGATTAATGATGTAAATTAGGAAATTTAATAATTTAATATGATTTCCAAAATGAAATTTAATGTGATCTCTAGAATTTTCATTCTTCTAGATCAATTTTTGTATTTTAGTTATAACATTCTCATATGAAATCAGAACTAGGTGATTCTCTTTGCATTGTTCATATAATTTCATGGGGTAAAACTTTTAGTTTTACTACATTTTCTAATTAAGCTTATATTTTGATTCATGGAGCCTATAAAGTGATGCCTCTTGAATTGGAGATAGTTATAGTGTTTTGGCTATAACTTTTTCATATGAATTCAGAATATGATGATTCCTTATTCATTAGAAAGATCAAAACAAAAAGGCTAAAACTTTGCATTTACCACTTTTGGTGAATAAGCCTTTATATGCATTATATATTATTTCCAAGTTGATTGCAGTGCGAAGGGGGATAATTAGTGATGGAAATTTGGATCTTAATTAATGATCAAGTTGCTACCTATGATTGATCCATATCGATTGCAAAAATTATATAAATTATATCCATATAATGATGCTTAATTTATATATGAATGGAGGTATATTAGGCATGATGTTGCTATTAAAGATCATAAAAGAATTATTAAGAGATAAACAAATTTTATGATGTGATTTAAATCCAAACAAAATAAACGTAGCTAATTGGGAAGTATGGATGCTATTATTGACTTCTAATTTGACTTGTGAGTCAATTGAAGGAGCACAACTTGGATGCAATCTAAATTTCTAATTTGAGGATATATGTCAATTGAAGATTCTCAATTCCCTAATTAATAGGTAAGCAAGTTGCACCCTAATTATTCTCTCCCATAGATTCACACCAATAGCCTTTCCTTACCACCTCAACATGAATTCATTCCCTAAATTCTGCAATAAAAAAATTCCCTCCAATCAATCAAGAAAGGTAGCAAGGTTGCAGCAAGATTTTCATCAAGTATTAATCAAAATCAAGTGGGCAAAACTGGTTGGAAGTAGACAACAATATTTTTGATTTTTCCAAGTTAAAAAGGTGAGTTTAATTTCATTATTTTGATTTATTTTGATATGTTAAATCATGATTATTAAAGGCTATATGATGTTGGAGAATTTGATTAGAAAATTATGCAATTTAATTGTGAAATTCGTAGGTAATATTGGACCCTAGAAAAAGGGGTTGAATTGAGATATTTTGAATGAGAAATTCATATAAAATTATGGCAAAATAATATTAGAATGAAAAAACCCTATTTAATTTCATTAAATATATGAAATTTAGGTCTTTTTACTTAGTTGAAGGTGTGATGAATATAATCCATGAATTTAACAATGATTTATGTGTTGTATATGATAAGACTAATATGAAATTATATTGGCATGAAGATTAAATTGAAAATAATGCAATTAGGGGCTGTTATTTTATGGAGATAATGTGGAACATGTTGTGAATAATTATTGATGATTAATGACTTTAATCATTCCAATCATGAAGTAGAATTGTTGAGAAACTTGAGTATAATGAAGCATGTATGAGGATTTACTGATTCAATGTCAAATATTCAAAGTAAAGGGCTGTTTTGCAAATTCATAAAATTTTCATATTTTAAATTGAGAAACATGATAATTAGAGTGATTATTATCTTGAGAAAGGATGTTTAAAGTATAAAAAAGTTGAATTGGAGAATGGGAATGAAAACCCTAAATTTAGGCTTGGTAAAAATTGATGGAAGTGAAAGAGAAATTAATTTGCATAATTGTGGCATGTAAATGATTGAATATGTTATGATGAATGTATGGTTGTGATACTTGATTGAAAGGGTGGATTGTTGGTTACTTGGCATGAAGGAAGAAATCCAAAATTTTGAAGAATTGAGGTAACTAGATTTTTGAAATGAATTTCAAGGTATTGTGAATGGTAGTTTTGAGTGCTTATTTGTTTTTGGGCATGGTTGATTGGATGCTCTGTGTATGATATTTCATATAGATTTTGTGAAATGAGAAATTTTGGAATTATCTTAATTTGCAAAATTTACAAGATTATTTTCTGATCATGTGGCATGATTGCATCACATGACATGGTATGAACATATGGGAGTTGTGTACTCCATGATGTGACATGAGTGTATGGGAGTTATGTACCGCATGATGTGATAATGACATATGGGAGTTATGTACCCCATGGTGTGATAATGATATATGGGAGTTGAGTACCCCATGATATAGCATAGTATGTGACTCATGTTGTATATGGAAGGCATATCGCTAAGCATACTTATTACGAAGCTTATCAATTGCTTATGTGATGTTTGGTTTGTTGATTTAGTTATTTTATCATGGTTTTCCATTAATCTACTTATTGAGTTTGCTCAAAACTTACTCCATTGTTTTATATGTTTTTAGATGCTAGGACAGAAGATGAAGCCCAACCGGGGGTTGGTGCTCCTGAAGGGTAGTAGGTGCAAAGCTTAGACAGATTACGAAATTCTTGAAACCGTAGTTGAGACTTTTTCCATTTATTTTTTTAATGTGGACCCTCTAAATTGGATTAGACAAGTGATGTAATAAATTTACTTAGATGACTCAAGATTTACTTCACTTATGTTGAAATTAGAGTTTAGTTCAGATTTAATTACTATTTGTCGTTACCTTGGGAATTCTAATTAACGCTGGGAATTTCTAGGTGTGTAAGTATGTATGTGTGGGATTGAGAATGATTTGATAGATGATTTTGTTGATTCAAAATCTCATATTTTAGTGAAGGCTCTACTAGTTTGGTACTAGAATCCTTCATTGCGATATGAGTGCAGTACCCTAAAATGGGGGTGCTATAGAGTGGTATTAGAGCATGGTTCCCAGTGTGTAATGACAATTGTTGTTGGATCTGAGATAGAGAACAATTTTGACAAATGGAAATTTGTGAATCTACAACTAGTGGGGGAGCACTAGTCTGGACATTGAAACTAGAGACACTAGGTTATTTTATAGTAGGATTGATGTATGTTTTACTCATGTTATATTGCATGTCAAGCTTTAAATCACTGTGTCAGTTAAGTTGGTGTAGTGATGGCAACAAGGGAGTGTATTAATAAGGGAAAGGCACCTATGATAGAGGAGGAGCGCCAAAAAGGAGAATTACAGGTCAAGCACCACAAGAGTTGTGATTCGTGAGCCTCAAGGAGAAGCTCCTAGGAGGGAGGGTCCAACTAAATAGATGAACACTTTGAGAATAGCCCAGAATGTGGAAGGGAATGAGGCTTCAAGTGAGTCAGAGGAGGATCAGGAACAAGATCAGGTGGACACTAGATGGCCAAAGGTTGAAAGGCGGCCAATTGCTATAGGCACGGTCATGCCGGATGTACCGGGTCCTAGTGGTTTTGGTAGAGTATCTCCACCAATGCAAGCGGTGATGCTAGAGATGAGTGTGACAATGAATTTGATGATGGGAATGGCACAAAGTCTACAAGAACTTGTGCAAATGCAGAGGAGGTCAACAATGGAATTGACACCACAAATGGAACCGCAAGAGGTTGAGCAAGTAGTGAGACATAATAACATAAGAAGAGATGGAGTAGAGTTGGGTCAAATATCACAGAGACATCCTAAACTAGAGTTGAATATGAAGTTATTCCATAACATGAAGCCTCCTACATTTATAGGTGAAAAGGATTATAATGTAGTCGATGAGTGGATCTCTGGGATGGAGAGGATATTTACCTATATGGGATGTCCTGAGGAACACTAAGTGCCTTATGCTATCTACAAGTCAGAAGGTGGTGCGGAGCAATGGTGGAAAATGGAGTAACTGACTCAACGAAATGGGGGTGTGGACTTGCAATGGGTGGATTTCTGGGAGAGGTTCTTCCATTATTATGTGCCACAGAGAGAGAGGGCAAGGCAGGTTACAGAATTTATGTCCCTTTATCAAGGGAAGAAGATGGTTGAGGAGTACAATGAGCAATTCTGATAATTGGCTTAGTTCATACTATGGGCACATGTGGATTCTATGGAAATGGCTAGGAAATTCCAAGAAGGCCTGGGACTACCCATTAGGCATGACGTAGCTTTTGTCCTAAAGATTAGACAAAATCCCAAGAGGTGAGGGGTGAATTGGGTAATTAAAGAATTATTTCTAAACCCCTTTAGGATTAATCGTCCCTTTAGCAATCAATCACTCAATCAACAAATGCACAAATGAATAAGACACCAGTGATTTTTATAGTGGTTTTAGTAAACACTCTACTCCAATCTTCAAAGAATACTTTTCTGTTAATTTCTTGGGTTCTACTATTCCCAATAACAGAAATACAGTAGTGCTCCCAACACTCTTCTAGATTCCAGCTCTAAGGGGCATGAATAAATAGTTATTGTCTGCACTCAGATAGTTATAGCTCTTCTTGAGTCTAATCTCAACCACTAGCTCAAGGAATTTACAAAGAATGAATATTAAAAGTTGAAGCACGGGTATTTCTCAGTTAGCACAGGGGAAGATTTTTGAAAATTGAATGTATAAGTAAATGATCTTCCCAAAGGTGGTTGTGACCCTTCAAAGAAAGTTGAGAAAGATTTGAATGCAAAGCTCTTGACTCTTGAAGAATAGCAAAAGTTTGGCTCTGATTAGTAAATGCTCTCAAGAGGATTTGAATGATTTTCTCAATACTTGGTTACTTCCTCTTGCTCCAACGATGCTTCATTTATAGCTGCTTCAAATTCAAGTTGTTGGTGGTAAGTGAGCTCCATTAATGACAGAAGACCATTCTGATTAGCATATTTGAAATTTTTGACTTCTGATTAATCCTTGTCTGTTGAAATCCTGGCAGTGCTAACCTTGAAGAAAATGATTTTTGGTTTCTTAATAAGCTTTAGTCAAGGTATTGCTACAATAGCTAATTCTTTCACTAATATGAAAAGAGCATTGTTAATGCTAAGCAAAGACCAATGATTTGTCCTAACTATTACTTGTCATTTACTTATGACAGACAAAGTATCTATCCAGCTATTAATAAAACAAAGTTTCTTCATCTTCTAGTTTGTCTTTTATAAGTAGCAGACAAATCATCCTTTCCAGTGCTGGTAGATGAATTATCCTTTCCAATGCTTTATCTTGTGGTTTGTCTATTGAACTGTAGAAGCACGGATGTCTTGTTTCTTTAGTAGTTCATCTGTTGAATTATCTGTTGTAAGTAACAGATGGAGTGTTGGAGCGCAAACAAATTTCCTTCATTGCTTTGTCTGATGGGTTATCTGTAATAAGTGACAAACTAAGTGCAGATGAATTTTCTTCATGGCTCCATCTATTGGGTTGTCTATTGAGCTTAGCCTTGAGCAGACAAAACTCTATTGCTCCACCAGATGAAATTTTTGCTCTGCCCTATGATCCTTACTTTCCTCTTTATCTATTGACAGTAGACGATTATTAGCTTACTTATGATAAAAGAAGTCTTTGCTTTGCCATAAAATCCTTCTTCGCTATTTTTGTTAACAGCAGACGATCATTGGCTCACTTATGATATACAAAGTCTTTGCTCGACCATACTACTTTGCATCCATCAAATATAATCTTCCACTTGACAGACGAATAGAAATAGTCAAATCCTTTTTATTCATGCTTTATCTATTACGTCACTTCATCTTTTGCTTGTTTACTCACCTAAGCCTTAGCGCCATGGAATATGTCTTCTGTGCTCATTTTTCTCAAGACCTGCAACTTGATTCTACATACTGAAATTTTGGCAACAACCATTAGTACATAATCTTTAATCAAGTTTTGTTTGTCATCAAAACCATGCATCTATATCAATATTCTCCCCCTTTTTTATGATGACAAAACTTGATTAAAAATTATCTCATAAAAGATAATATCTCCTTGAACGTATGCAGTCTAAAAATTATTACTAAGTTTAATCATTCCTCAAGTTGTCGTCTTTTGATATTTTCCTTATCTTGTTTTATATATATTCTCCCCTTGATTATTTAGAATGTATTCTCCCCCTGATTAATTGAAGATTATGCATGTTTATATTTCCTTTTTGAGATAATTTGCATAATCTTTCTCCCCCTTTTTATCATAAGCAAAAATATAACATAGAACTTGCAAAACACATAGAGATAAAAGTAGCTTGAAAATGATGGAACCATTTTATTTTATTTCAATATAAACAAAGTTACAAACAAAGATGAAAATAACTTAGTCTGCGTGTAAGGGTAGGAGAAGTTGTATGTGAGACTACAAACAAAGGGGAGGTTGGTGGTGGAGAACTTTGTATCACGGTGATACAAAATTTTAAGGAAGAGAAGAGGGGAAGGAGATGATAATGAAGCAATTGGAGCCTCCTTTCTCCTCTCTTCAAGAGCCCTAGCTAATGATGATGTTGGGTCCAAGGGCAAAAGTGGCTGAGATATAAATCATTATCTTGAGAGCCAAATCTTAAAGAGAAATACTTCTGGTGGTAGAGATAATTTGGAATATTGTTATGAATAGAAGTGATATCGTCTTAGTAGGAGAAGTTAAGAGATATCCATGGATGCTTCAATTTCCACCACACAAAAGTTTGCTTTCATATCTTCTTCCTAAAAGCCTTTCCCTGAGTTTCTTCATTATTGTGGTGCAAAGAAGGGTTGCGATTCAAGGTTTAAAATAGATTGAATGTGGGGGCTATATAAGGTAATTGATATGATCTTTCAATAAAAAGAGAATAACTTGTGCTAAAAATAGAGTTTGATGTGGTCATAATAGTTATAAGTTAATTCTAGCAAGAAAATGAGCTCGACCTCAAAAATGAAAATTCAAATGAAGTGTGAATAGAGCACTGTATAAAAATAGCTTACTTAGTTTTAGATGAAATCTAGTTTCAAGAAAGCATATTTAATATTATAATTTCAGGCACAAAAAAATTAAAGATTTCATTCTAAAATGATCACATTGGTCATGCCTAATTCTCCTCTAATGTTGTAGAAGGTGTCTAATGGCAGTGGCTTAGTGAAAAAAAGTCAACAAGTTGAGCATTTGTGGGCACGTATTCTAGATATATATCATGCTTTTCTACATGATGTCTAATAGAGTGGTGCTTAATTTCTATATGTTTAGTTCTTGAATGTAAAACAAGGTTCTTTGTCAAGCATATGGCACTAGTATTATCACATTTAATTAGTATGCCTCTATAGTGTAATCCATAGTAGAGAAGTTGTTGTTTCATCCACATCAATTAAGTGCAATAACTTTCAACTGCTATATATTCAACTTCTGCTATAGAGAGAGCAACATTAGTTTATTTTTTAGAGAACCATGATACTAGACTATTTTCTAAAAATAAATATATTGCACTAGTACTTCTTCTATCAACTTCGTATCCTCCAAAGTCAGCATCTAAATATCCAATGAGTTTGGTGGTGCTGTCGTGGGCACCCAAATTTAGAACCTTGCTCCAATCTAATTTTCTGTAGTAGTGTGAGTAAGGGT